>JASAMW010003964.1:0-12301 GCA_030247985.1 Epsilonema sp. ZAB3_2
GACGCCAGGTCACGGTATGTGTTAAACTGCAATAACTGCTGCATCTGTTGAAGATCGACGTTTTCCTGTTGCTTTTCGCTGCTGCAGGTATTTGGAGTTTTCCGAACGGCGTGTGTGCCAACGAGAAGCAGGAGATCTTCGTGAGCGACAACCGGGCCCACTGCGTCAAGGTGTTCAACTACGGCAACTTCCTGCGGCAGATCGGCGGCGAGGGCGTCACCAACTACCCCATCGGCGTCGGCATCAACGCGGCGGGCGAAGTCGTCGTCGCCGACAATCACAACAACTTCAATCTCTCCATCTTCCAACAGGTAAAGCAAGGAGACATCGGCACGTTATTCGGGGTGGGGACTGCAATGTCTGTGGGATTCTCCATAGTCAGGCTGTGAGCTTTGGGGGTATGTAGATTTTTCAATATAAATGGGAGTGGGCGTTATGTGAGGGGGTGGGGGTGGGGGTGTGCTGTACATACCCCCAACTGACCCCAGGCCAACGTTGGGTAAGGAAAAAATAGTACCAAGAATATATAATTGGGCTTAGGCGAAGAATGGAGCACACAGCGTAAACGAAGGATGCAATCCCTGACTCATATTCGACCCATTAGAATGGGTTTCGTAAAACCCATTAAATTGGAGAATATAAAGCACGCCTTCCACACACCAACACTCACGGCGACAAGCAACAGACGACCGTTTACGCGCTCCGAGCTTGTGTGTGGATGGCGTGTTCGGATGGCTTTTGTATTATAAAGGCCTTAATTGATATGTAGGCTATGGTCGACTTTTTACAGGACGGCACATTGGTAAGCGCGTTGGAGAGCAAGGTAAAAGCACGCGCAGTGCTTCGACGTCGCCCTACTGGACGAGGAAACCCAAGTTCTGGCCAGCAAAGACTACCGCCATCTTTCTCTACCGATATCTGCAAAGGTACAGCAACAACAGCAGACAACCGCGACGACCTTGACTTATCCTTCGTTGGCGTGAACATTTTCATGTTAAAACAGGGAAGGAGCGGTTAGTTACTACTTTTGTTTTGGGGGGGTCTCGGTTTTTTGGTGGGCCGGCCAAGATAGTGAGTGGATGTGCTGAGCTGTGGTATGGAAAGTAGGGAGTTGAGGTGAGGTCGGGCTGAGATGATGGACAGAAAAAAAAAAAAAAGAAAAGGAAGGTAGGTAGAAGGAAGGAAAGGAGGGTAGGGTGGGGGGAGGGAAAGGGGGTAAGTCGAATCGTAATACTGTTAAGCTGAAGACTGTGTGGAGGCTCAGTTGGCTTAGCTGTGTTCTTGGTCTGTATGCTTAGCTGTTCGCTTTGCTGTGAGGGAGTCGTAGTCGTGACTGTGTCTAGTATCATGATTAGGTGTATATGTCTATGTTTGTTTTCTTTTAATTGGGACACAATCATAAACTTAGTTAAACTGAAACAATAATAGCAAAAAAAATCAAAAATCTAATCATTAGTCTCATATACTCAATACACAATGCCAAATAGACTATTAACCCAGCACCATCGAGTCCTTTTTTTGACGCAAGTTGTCAAACTTTTGCTATCCTGATCGGTACTCAGTTTATGGACCAAACTCTATGTCCACCTTTACCCCCAATCACCCTGCTTTCCTTTGATTTTAACTTGCTTTGAGAGCTGTAGTGGCGCGAAGAATGCAGAGCAGAGTCCAGTCAGAGAACTCTTTTGTTTCGTGCTGTACATAATTGCCTGCTCACAGGTCTATTGTGAGGAACGATATCCGTACTGCGCTTTCTTCTTGTGATTGCACCATTTTGTGTTCATTGATCAGCTCTAAGTCAGGAATGTGTTAACTGAGTGAGTATTGTGGAAAGTGTTAACCGAGCGACGCGGTTGTTTGGTAATGCCGGAAAACCCAACCCAGTGGACGTTTTTGATCGGGGAATATCCGCTAGTTGCGCTGTTTAGGGAGCGTGGCCGTGTGCCTGACCCCTTACTTTCAGTGCAAATTCTCACATCGGCACAAGTTTTTCTGTATGATAGTAGGGTGAAGCATCACTGTCACGAGTTCACCCAGTACATTTGGGATTACAACGAATTTCTTCGTTGCTGTCGCAAAGGAGCCTGGGTGAACTCGTGACTTTGATGTTTCTGCTGACTATGAGACTGGAAAAGTGCCGATTTGAAAAGTTGCGCTGATTCAAAAAGGGCGGGTATCTGACTGACCACGTTCGCTAACAACGCAACTAGCGAATGCAGAAGAGGGTGGATTTGGTTGGATATGCATTATGGAATGGACGGATGACGCTACTACGAAGTCTTTTCTCCCCATTCTTTTTTTCTCTACCCTGTTGTACAGTTGTGCGTTACTGAGCGTTGTTCCTTGTTTGTTTTGTTTCGTGCTACTTGCTGTGTTCTGTACTCTGTGAGAATTTTGCCTGGTTTGCACACTATGCGTACTATTGTAATAATGCGGCAATGTTTAGGGTTTGGCCAAAATAGTAAAGCTGTAAAAGCTATGTTGCATTTCTGTTTTCGGAGAACCTTCTTTGTACTGTACTGTTTCGCAAATCCTAAAGATTGCCCCATAGGGTCATGTTAGTTCATTGTTATGTTTACGTTTACTACTGTAGTTGCTACCATTGGTTGGGGAGTTGTTCGTTTTTCACTCTTTTTGCGCATGAATAGGTGATCATGAAGGCACCCACTTGTACATACTACATGTGCTACTTTTTCTTCATCATGAACTTTTGTACAAAGATGCTCCGTGGGTGGTGTGTTGTGTACACGTATGTATATGCTAGTGGCATAGTGTTAACTACGTATTGAATGTTTCTTGTTTGTTCTTTTTTACACTTTTTCTGTTGCGTTGGTTTACTTTACATGTCAAGCCATTTACTTGTGTCAGAAATCTTTCAAGAAATGTTGCGCTTATAATATGTAGAAGAGTCAGGCAGATTTCAGTGTGTGAAACTGCTCTTGGTGAGTTTTGTCATTGTGCCGATATCACGTTGTAGTGCATGATTATTGAACTACATTCTGTACACGATGGTGGATATAAGTTGCAGTACGGTATTACTGATTTTCCCCTTTGCCTGTTGTTAATTTTTGCGAGAAAAATCTGTACTTTTCGTCTGTGACGCGAACAAGATTTTTTATTCTTACCCTCACTATTTTCAACTCAGTGCATAAAGGTATGCGTGTGCGCTTTCCTGCGAGTAGTGTACTGATGTTCACTGTTGCACTCTTTTTATGTTGTACATGAAATGTAGCCGCTGAACACTTTTATGAAAACAAAATCAGTTGAAATTTATGGTTCTGGGAACTTTGAGTCAGAAATACCGTACCTAGCTCTTGCTCGCTTGCTATTACTTGTGTTCATTGTTTACTTTTGGTTGTTAGCCAAATTTGATTGTTTATTATCAAGCTGCTACTCTACTGCTATGCTTATATCTCCAATCTCTTTCTGTAGCCACTGTAAAGATTGTTTGTTGTTTACGTATTTGTTGATGGTGTTTTTTGGGGCTAGCGCATGCTTCACAGGATTGCGATAGTTCAAAGTGTTTTTTCATGATTTACTACCGACGTGGTGAGTACATGTGTGAATTGAATACCATTTACCCTGTTAGTTCAGTTTTTCCACGCAAATATATCCAACTTTTTGCGTTCACGTTATGTGTTCGATACTATAGTTAGTTCGTTGTTGGTTACTTTGTTAAACGTTCATCACAGCCACTTTTGTCACCCTGCTGCTACTGAGAATAAAATGACCTTGAATTGGTTACTTGTTATGGCTTGATCACATGGTTTTTTCATAGTTTTTACCTTGTGTATGTAGGCGACTGTATGTATGTACTCATCAATGAACGATCAATAAAGTTCAGATGGTACCCTACTCTGCTTGGTTTCAGAGTTGTATTGGCGTAATAAATTGATGAATTTACCTACCTACTACCATACTCTCTTGCATTCACGTTGTTTCCGTTTTCTGTTGTTACCGTACCAGTGTTAATATCGGTTGTAAGCCCTGAACCAAGAGTACATAGGGAGAAGTGACTGAAGAATTGGTGGTGAGCAATCCAGTTTAGCGTGAAATTCTTGGGCACAGGTGTAGAGCAACAATTTGTTATCCGTTTTTTATTATCTGGTCATTCACTGCCCCCCTTCCGAATATATTGAAACATGGCTAAAAGCTTTTTTCATCTCCAGTTATTTTGTTGTGCCGATTTTATTACAGTCAAAGTCAAAGAAGACTTGGGGAAAAAATTGAATTGCTACAGTAATGGTATATTACGCGTCTTTTTCCGTCTGTTGACAATAAACATAAGCTTTCTGCATGCTTTGGTTGATCGAGTTTTTATACATAGATAGATCATCATTCGTTTTCTTCGCCTGTGTGATTTGGGCAGAGCAAAAACTACAGTAATCGACTTGAGGCACCATAAAATCACAGCCAAATTTTTCAGTAAAACACTGAAAGCTATGTACGTACACTATGTATTTGGTAGCATTACAACTGCTTTAGGGATTAGATTTGAAAGGTCCATATTGCGAGTTGATTTCGCGAATAGGCTGGCGTTTGCTTTGTTGGTTGTTTTTTGTTCGGCTTAGTGGTTTAGCTTCAACGATACCTCACAAAAGTTCAGAAATAGTGGTAAAAAAACTGAAAATTTTTATGATGAAGGTGATGACGGAACGTGGTTTAAGGGGGCCAGACATAAATACCCTTGTATTTTTGTATTTGAAAAAGTACCCCAAAAATGCGAGTCTGGGCCCCAACTACGTCTAACAACACAATAACAGCACGATTATATCATAAAAATACTGAAAACTACGGTATGATGCTTCACTATGGAAATCAAAAACCAGGTACATTTTCAAATTCCCGCCTTTTTCAAATACAGCAAATGTGCGTGTGAAATCAGCCATCAGCGTAAGTACGTACATTGGGAATAGCCCCGAAAAGGTTACGCTGATGGCTGATGCCTCACGCTGCACGACATTGGCTGTGTTTGAAAAAGGCGGGAATTTGAAAATGTACCTGGTTTTTGATTTCCATAGTGAAGCATCACACCATAGTTTTCAGTATTTTTATGATATAATCGTGCTGTTATTGTGTTGTTAGACGTATTTGGGGCCCAGGCTCGCATTTTTGGGGTACTTTTTCAAATACAAAAAGACAAGGGTATTTATGTCTGGGCCCCTTTAATGGTCTGAACGAAAATTTTTATTACAGTCTACTTGTGAAACCGTAGGCTTGCTTGCGTTTGGTGCTGTGTATTCAAAAAAGTTGAGGAAAAAACTACGGATAAAAAGCATTTTTTGGTAGCTTCACGAATAGACGATGAAACGCCTATACTCATCATGTTCACGCTGTATTGTTGCGTTATTGAATGTAGAGTTTATCATGTGCATACCATTTACTATGCGTGCTGTGCGTGCTTTGTTGAAAAATTGTTGTCTACTTTCTAAGTTAAACATAACCCTTTAACCGTTCTATTATTTTATCTCTGAGTTTACTGCACTTTGTAGTGCACTATTTGTAAAACGAAACTTCAGTATGTACTGGAGACTTACTTTTTTTAGATGTTGGACGGTTATAGGGTTATCTACTTTACGCTTTCGCTTTCTTACATCCAAGGATATCCCTGTAACGAACCGTTAGCGTTTGTCGCATACCCTGGACGAAAAGAAAAGGTTATTCGGTGTGAGTGCTAATGTCCAGTTCGCATTTCATCAGTCCTTGTTGTAGAGTTTTCTAAGGCACCTACTACAACAGACCAAAATGCACAGGGACAAAACGCCCTAGAGCCCAACAATGAGATTTTGTACTAATTGAATAGTAGCAAACAGGCTGACAGGACCACTAACACTCTATCCGTTGGCATAGTACGTATATTGCCCATGTGGTATGTGTATGCACATGTTCGCCAATGAGTAATAGCGAGATGTAGTGTGCTGTTATTTGTTTTCGTGGCCTGGTGTTATATCAATAGCAGCGTTTCTGGAAATACTATGGGAGTGTTCAACTGAAACTTGTGCACATTTTTAGTAGTACGTGCGTAGTGCATACAACATACTTTATTCAGCCACAAAACTTTGCTGGCAAAATTTTGCCCCAGTATCAGTACAGTAACGTAGGAATGTTTTACTTCCCCACCTTGACCTTAGCCATAATATAATATATGTAAAAGTGCAGTACCGTATTTTTGGGTGTATATGCCCTACCCCCTGGTGTATACCCTGCATTGGCAAAACAAATTTTGTCCTATATGTCTCCCTGGTGTATAGCCTTATGCACTGTATCTGAACTTACTGTACCAGTGTGAGCTGGTCATAAGCTTGCTCAGCCACTCCTAACACCAAGCTATGTACCTACCTACAGAGGCTAATAGCTGATCATGTCTAGTACTATGAAGTTACCCTACTTTATGCCCTGAAACACCTGCTTTTTACCTCAAACATATGCATCTACACACCCTCAAAAACATAAAATTTTCCCCCATGTACAGTATGTGCATACCCCACATGTACAGTATATCCCCCTGGTGTATCCCCCTATCAGACTACTCGATTTTGGGGCTATACACCCAAAAATACGGTATACATACTTCTATGTCATGCTTCTCATATGATTTCAACAGGCAAAATGCTGAACTATCCCATTAGACAGAGTGATATTCAGAAAGCTTTGATTTATTGTTACTGTTGTTTCATTTTTTATACAATTACAACATTAAAATTATTATTATTATTGTCTTTCATAGTTTACTACGTACCGTGAATTGTCGTTTTTTTTACCGTGCAGTTGTTGCTGCGGTGTGAATCGTTGAAAAAAATAAATAATTCAAAAAAATGCTGCAGTACGTTGTAGAAACAGAAAGTAAAGTATAAATTTATATTCTGTGACCCATGCATTATTTATCTCCGGTTCTAGCGACTGTAGAGCAAAGCGGTTAAAAATCTCTCGATGACTTTAGCTCGCCTTGAAAATAAAAAAACCGCATGCGTCTACAGAAGGTAAAGTGTCTGTGAAAGTAAAGTCTGTGTCGAGAAATCGCCGATTTCCTTAAGTACGGTTCATGTACACTTTTTTGGATTATTCAACATAGGCCTAACTGAACAAGCCGCAAATACTTTTTTTTTGGCGAGACTGTACCCCACAGGGTCGGCTGTAGGTGAAACCCACCTAATCTCCTCCGAACCTTTAACAACGCCCGTTATGGTGGGCCAGTCCAGTGCCACAAGGCACGACCAACAATGGCCCGAACCAGGGAAGGGCCTGGCACGAAGCCGAACAGCCATCAGCGACCACTGGTCGGGGTGTGCTGACCCGCGAAGGAAAGCACTGGTGCCTTTAGAAGCCAGCGAGCGGGTGCACCATACTGCCGCTGGGGTTGCCAGTCGCTTTAAGAGACGTTTTCTGTAAGGATTGAGAGTAGCCTGTAGTATAGGCGGAAGGGGGGTACTTTTTGTGAATCGAGATAATATGCCTATCGGATTCCCCATCAAAAACTGCATATGTTGACGAAGTTTTAGGAAAAAATTTGTTCAGGCATCATCGAGATATTCATGGGTAAAGGTGGGCAGGTCGCATTTTTGCCGTTTTTCAACGTTTTTAGCCATATTTCAGCATCCGCAGGGCATAGAGAGCTACAATTTGGCGTGCGGAAAGATCCCATAGGGACCCAAGTCTAGACCAATTTTGAGCCCAATCGGCCCCCTGTGTGGCGAGATATAGCGTCACAAAGTGCATTTCTGTATATTTTGCACCTGTTGCAAATTTAGTTTTTTGAATACCACGGCGCGAATACATGCCCTGCACGGGGTAAAATTTTGACAGAAAGTAGAGAAGGGTTAGGCCTAAAAACTTTAGTACTACCGCAAAAAATCTCTATAATTGGAATTGGGACTACAGTCCTCCTGAATGGTGAAAAATGCAGCAAAAATTTTCCCGCCTTTTTTATATTTCAAGATAAATGAGCAATACCACTGAAACTTTTTCCTCGTAAGTAGCCTATCTTATGTAGAATTTGATGTAGATTTCAAAAATAAAATTCTTTCTCCCAAAAAATTTAACCCCTAGCATATAATTTTGCAAAAATAGTATATTTTTGTGAATTTTGGGTAAGGGTTAAATTTTTTGGGAAAAGCAATTTTATTTTTGAAATCTACATAAAATTCTACATAAGATAGGCTACTTACGAGGAAAAAGTTTCAGTGGTATTGCTCATTTATCTTGAAATATAAAAAAGGCGGGAAAATTTTTGCTGCATTTTTCACCATTCAGGAGGACTGTAGTCCCAATTCCAATTATAGAGATTTTTTGCGGTAGCAACGCGTAAATAAAGCCGAAGTAATTACTTTTTCAAAAATATACCAAAATTGCAAAAAGTAATTGCTTCGGTGTGCTTTGCGCGTTTGCTAACTGCAGCTCAAAAATCTGCGAGGAGGGCGAAAACGGCACCTCCTCTTATGGGGCAAGGCGAATAATATCGTTCGCTGTGGCCCTGCCTATCTGGCTCAAATTTTGCCACAAAGTATGTTATTTTCTTGGGTTTCTGGGGACAACATTTCAGCTCGATATCTACTGTAGTACGGAAGTTATAAGGCTGACACTTTAGGTAGGTCTACGTGAGACACCCTGTACATGCTGGTGGTCCATCCATCCATATCGACGTACATTGTACGTGTGCCTGTGCAGTGCACAATGTTCTTGTAAGTACGAGTTGAGTAGGGAGATTAGTGTGCTGCTATATTTTTTATTTGCTTTAAGAGCGTTTCTTGGATATGGGAGTGATGCAAAATAAAGTACACACACACATACACTACACATGTATACTTTTTATTCGGCTACACAAAACTGTGTGCTGGCAAAATTTTGCCCTATTTAGTCTCAGTATGGTGTACTGTAAGTAAGCACAGTAAAGTAAGCACGCATTGTCTCAGCGTGACCTTATAGCAACACTAGAGTAGTGTACCTACGTATGTACGGTTCCGAATGTGTAGGGTATGTACATGTACTATACTGTATATCCCGATGCCCTCAAAACCAAACCTTATATCCTGGCGTAATCGTAGTCTCGGCCTAATCCTAATCGTGCTTAAAACAGGGTTATTCTATTATACAGGACATGCTCAGCTAAACAGGCATTAGTCTAGCACGGTGTAGGTATAGGAGTAGCAATAGCCAGTTTAGGCCCAGCTTAATAAGGTAGGTATGGTGGGGGGGTTATACACCTGGGGGGTAAGCATTCGGGCACGCGAGGCCATTCCGGGACCTGGTCTCCTTTCGCCGCGCGTTTCGTGGGCAAGTGAGGCCATTGCGGGTTCTGGTCTCCTTGCGCCGCGCGTTTCGTGGGCAAGTGAGGCCATTGCGGGTTCTGGTCTCCTTGCGCCGCGCGTTTCGTGGGCAAGTGAGGCCATTGCGGGTTCTGGTCTCCTTGCGCCGCGCGTTTCGTGGGCAAGTGAGGCCATTGCGGGTTCTGGTCTCCTTGCGCCGCGCGTTTCGTGGGCAAGTGAGGCCATTGCGGGTTCTGGTTTCCTTGCGCCGCGCGTTTCGAGGGATGCCGTTCATCTTCGTCTGGTGACGCCATCATCAAGCTTTGGTGAACTGGCGAAGCCACTGCGACATCGGAGCGGTCTACCGTCCACAAAGAGCCACACAGCAACAGCAACAGGGAGAAGATCAAGGGCAGCGCTCTCATCATTTCTCTCTTCTCATAAGCACGATAAGGATGAAATAAACAGAGCAACTCTCTCCAACAAAAAGTAAAAGGTGGTGATGCGGGTCGGATTTCAGAAAATGGAACTTGTGAAAACTGCTCTCAGTTTCTGCATCGCTCTTTTGTGCCACGGCTGGCCGCAAGGAACGCCGTCATGCATGCAAATGCAATTTACATTTTTAGAAATTTAAAGTTTTAGTCGCACACAGGTAAAATTAGTACTGCTGTAGGCTACGTACAGTAACCAACACACATAGGCTTAAATTCTAAATTGAACTTTTTTAGTATGGAATAATAGTGCCCAAAAGCCATTTAGTCGGCCTAAAACTTACTTAGCTAAAACCTAATTGGCGACGATTCGATAAGTTATTTTAGCACAATTTAAAAATTTTTAATAGCCTACCATTATTTTTTCCACTAAAATTTACTCTACATTAAACTTAACCGTATCTTGGTTCCAAACGAAACTCGACCAAACTAGTAAAGTTGCTACATAGTTAGCATGTAGGCCTACTAATGGTAATGTACGTTTACGTAACGTGCAAGTCAATACAAACTTGCAGGCATGGACGGCGGCATGTAGCAAACTTGTGGCTCGACGTCGACAATGGTGTCACCAGATGGAAACGAGCAACGTACGCCGTGGAAAAGTGGGTTCTGGGTTTGGTCATGTTATTCACTCGCTGGATTTCCTACAGCTGTGCCAAATTGAACATATGCCGTGAAAATATGGCTAATGACATCGGTTTGGCTTGCCATCTTTGACGGCTATTGATGACAAGAAAGAGCCAATGGACAATGGTCTTGTACATACACTTGCTTGCGTACTGCGTACCCAATGTATACAGACATAACACGCAACACGTACAGTGCACCGGCAGCTACACTTGCTGGCAGCGCAAAATGCAGATGTGTTGGAGCTTTCAGGCGTTCTATGCGACTTTTGCAATCAAGCGATAATGCGTAGGCTGTGTTTTTTAGTTTGGATTTGCAAAAAGAAAATGCAGCATTTTGGAGGGGCTACGAAAGTGCAAAGAGCAAGAGCAAAAGACGGTTCAAGTGGTGCTTCATCTCTCATCGGCATTAGCTTTGATTTGATGTTTGGGCTATGGGGAATTTTGTTAGCTCAGCTGCTACTAGCTGAAGTGATTAATATTTCTGTGTTGAACGAACGGCACTTTTTTTCTCGTGTACACTACTGAATCAATCCCAGATCAAGCAAAATGATGCTCATTGACCGTTGTCGCCGTGAACAGAGAAACAGAAACTTCTCGAGAAAGCGATAAAAAAGATTAGAACAATATTACTGTCGTTTTGACTCCTGAAAACCGGCTGTTTTATTCCGGACCCTTCCCGATTCAAATTTTGTCGTATTTGGTCTGCGTGAAAGCGCGATCATGCATCCTGTCCTGTCTTATCTACAGGTGTATCAATCGGCATTGTAATATTTGTATGTACAGTAGATCATTATATCCCTTTCTTTACTCATCCGCCAAGCTGCTTGTACCGCTTTACTACGTACAGTACGTACGTACAGTATCTGACCGGTACGCAGTACAGTACCGTAATAGTATACATGCTCAGCTTTCTCAAGATAAGCTAATCTGTTCATCTTCTAATCCAACATTACTAAAAGTAGTACGTCAAATACATACATAGTGCGCAAAGCATTATAGATGTTGCAAGAGAAGCTATCTACGACGTAGACGTACCGTACGCGTACATAGAGCTTGAATTTTCAACTTAAGCTATACCGCTTGGACAAAGTCATCGAACGAAGCTCGTTAGCAGCTTCTTCATACACATTTTCGCGTTCGTTTTTGTGCTGTAAGCCCTCGTCTCATCTCGAATACATGCTGTTGACATCTTTCTTTCCCTTACTTTACATGCACGGTCCATTTATTCGTACTTGAATTTTGAGTTTCGCCGTTTTCGGGTTATATGTACAATGTAAAGTCTGTAATGTATGTAAGTATACGTAACTTTCACAAGAAGTTTTGTCGTATGAATTTTTGACAAGCTGCCAGGCCGGAAGGAAGCCAGGGAAGAGAAGTTTCTTCGATTTTCTTTTCTTCCCCCCGAGAGAATCAGAGAGTCAAATTTCGCTGGGGCTGCGACGTGTGGCCCATTATTGTAGCCAAACTCGTGTACGTCGCTTCTACGTATGTATACCCAGAGCAGCCTTCAAGCCAACAAAGAAACAACTTTAGAGCAGCAGTAGCAGAAGCAGAAGCGGCGGTAGTAAGCATCGAGACAGCTGCCACAACTCTACTGCCACCTACCCTACGTAATACACACAGAGAAGAGGAGCTTTACGCCTTTCGTCTGCTTTTGCGTAATCGTCTTCGTCTCACTTAGTTGGGAAGCGCAAGCTTGTCGAAGGAAGGCTGCGCCCTATCCTATCGCTTTATTCCTTCCATGTCAACCCTGGAAAGTGGTGGACGAGCTGCAAATTGCATCAGCGAGAGGCAAAATCAAACGGCGGCGAAGCACCAACAGCAGTCTGATTTTTGTGCGGATTCTCCCTGCTCCCTTCGATCCGCCATGGCTGCGGAAAAGGATCCGCTCATGACAGGAGCAGGAAGCACTCAGGACAGTATGGAGGCGAAGAGACGA
>JASAMW010003965.1:0-20003 GCA_030247985.1 Epsilonema sp. ZAB3_2
CTTTTCCCTTTTGGTACTCTAAATTTTTCCCCCTTTAGCAGTTTGGTACTACGCGTACGTGATTGTGGCATATACATGTGTAAGGAGGGGGACATGCGTGTGTATGTGCTGGTGTCGTGGTTTGAGGGGCCGATTGGTGGATTACGTACGTGATTGTACGGTTCAGAGTGTTCGAGTGTTCCAGTGTTCCAGAGCGGTAATGTTCCAGTGTTTGGCTGACAGTACGTAGAGTATGTTGGTCGCGCAGTTGAGTTAGCAACTAGTTAAGGGGGCAGGTGCTAGGTTAGGTGCCGGTACGTAGTACGTTGGTCCCGGCCTAGCGTTGCTCCTCGTTTTGTATGGTGGGAGTCTAGGCGGAGTGGGCTGTGCCCCCAGAATGTCTGAATGCATAGTTCAAAGTGTTCGAGTGTTCCAGTGTTCCAGAGTGTTAGTGTTCCAGTGTTTGGCTGACAGTACGTAGAGTGTATTGGTCGCGCAGTTGAGTTAGCAACTGTGGGGCAGGCCAGTACGTACACGTTGGTCGGCCGTCGTTGTGTATGGTGGGAGTCTAGGCGGAGTGGGCTTTGCCCCCAGACTGTCTGCATGCACGGTTCAGAGTGTTCGAGTGTTCCAGTGTTCCAGAGTGTTAGTGTTCCAGTGTTTGGGTGACAGTACGTAGAGTGTATTGGTCGCGCAGTTGAGTTAGCAACTGTGGGGCAGGCCAGTACGTACACGTTGGTCGGCCGTCGTTGTGTATGGTGGGAGTCTAGGCGGAGTGGGCTTTGCCCCCAGACTGTCTGCATGCACGGTTCAGAGTGTTCGAGTGTTCCAGTGTTCCAGAGTGTTAGTGTTCCAGTGTTTGGGTGACAGTACGTAGAGTGTATTGGTCGCGCAGTTGAGTTAGCAACTATGGGGCAGGCCAGTACGTACACGTTGGTCGGCCGTCGTTGTGTATGGTGGGAGTCTAGGCGGAGTGGGCTTTGCCCCCAGACTGTCTGCATGCACGGTTCAGAGTGTTCGAGTGTTCCAGTGTTCCAGAGTGTTAGTGTTCCAGTGTTTGGGTGACAGTACGTAGAGTGTATTGGTCGCGCAGTTGAGTTAGCAACTGTGGGGCAGGCCGGTACGTAGTACGTTGGTCGGCCGTCGTTTTGTATGGTGGGAGTCTAGGCGGAGTGGGCTGTGCCCTCAGAATGTCTGAATGCATAGTTCAAAGTGTTCCAGTGTTCGGGTGTTCGAGTGTTCAGCTGACAGTACGTATTGTGCGTCGGTCGCTCAGTAGCATAGGACTGTACGCAGATCGGCGCAATAGTCCTCGCGAAGTAGTGAAAAGCAATAGTCCTCACAAAGTAGGACAATTTATTGTTTGGCGACGATGTCCATGGAACTGCCAGTCTGTAGAGAAATGGTTTCTCGTCGCAATTTCTTGCAGTTGGTCAGGTAACACTTATCAAAATTACAGGGTGTATCAGAATAAACTCACCGGGTGTTTGTGCCTCTCATTCCTCAATGGAGCATTCGATTTCAGTACGCTCTTTGTATTTTGTAGCTACAAGCCTAAGACCGCCGTAAAAAATGATCCTCCGTTGTGGAGTTATAAGCACAAACATCCGGTGAGTAAATTATGATACACCCTACATATTATTGTCTGCGTGTACTGTATTGAGGGACCAGGGGGGGCCCCCCCCCCCCCCCCCCCCCCCTTCCTCCTCCCCCCCCCCCCCAGCCCCTGTCGCTCTTCTCCCCTACCCTTGGGGATTCCGGCGACGTTGGTGAGGGCGTTCTAAAATTTCAACTTTCTAGGCCTACAGAAAGCGGCTCAAAATTGCTGACCTCAGAAGTCGAGGATTTGCCTAATATTTTACCGTAATGGAGAGCATAATTCTACCATCCCAAAGCTAATACATTTTCAAAACATGTTCAATATCCTATGCAGGATGCGGCAGAACCAAATCTGCTGCGGTAGTGTGAATAAAAATTGAAAACTCAGCTGTGGAATGCTAACTTTGTCCTAAATCCAGGTTTTGCCCCATAGTAAAAAAAACGTAAATTTCTGTGTCCGACAGTTTGAGCCTTTATAACTTCCTTGTTAGATGGACTACGGGGCTTAAATTTTGTCTGCTCAATTGTTGAAGCCTTAGCTACAAAATACAAGAGGTACTGAAATCGAATGCTCCATTGAGGAATGAGAGACACAAACACCCGGTGAGTTTATTCTGATACACCCTGTAATTTTGATAAGTGTTACCTGACCAACTGCAAGAAATTGCGACGAGAAACCATTTCTCTACAGACTGGCAGTTCCATGGACATCGTCGCCAAACAATTGTCCTACTTCGTGAGGACTATTGCTGTTCACTACTTCGCGAGGACTATTGCGCCGACATGCATACAGTCCTATGCTACTGAGCGACCGACGCACAATACGTACTGTCAGCTGAACACTCGAACACCCGAACACTGGAACACTTTGAACTATGCATTCAGACATTCTGAGGGCACAGCCCACTCCGCCTAGACTCCCACCATACACAACGACGGCCGACCAACGTACTACGTACCGGCCTGCCCCACAGTTGCTAACTCAACTGCGCGACCAACATACTCTACGTACTGTCAGCCAAACACTGGAACACTAACATTCTGGAACACTGGAACACTGAACACTCTGAACCGTGCATGCAGACAGTCTGGGGGCAAAGCCCACTCCGCCTAGACTCCCGCCATACACAACAACGGCCGACCAACGTACTACGTACCGGCCTGCCCCACAGTTGCTAACTCAACTGCGCGACAAAAACACTCTACGTACTGTCACCCAAACACTGGAACACTAACACTCTGGAACACTGGAACACTCGAACACTTTGAACTATGCATTCAGACATTCTGGGGGCAAAGCCCACTCCGCCTAGACTCCCACCATACTGAGCGACGGACGCACCAGACGTACTGTCAGCCAAACACTCGAACACTGGAACACTCGAACACTTTGAACTATGCATTCAGACATTCCATACGCCTCACTGCCCAGTCGAGTATACTAAGTACTCGAATACTGAATATACTGTGCAACCTGATCCCCACCACCGCAAACCCCCTAATCCCATTTGGTACTCATTTCGTAGTCCGCCGTACTAAAAACTCTGTAAACAGCAACTATGCAGCACGCAGTAACCATGCAGCATACAAATGAGTACCAAATGGGACATGCCCCAAACAGTGTTGCCATGTGCATAGAATTTCTCGCAGCAGGCTGCTGCTTCTCCTCGAATTTGAAGCGAACACCACGATCAGACACCACGACCACAGCACAGCGAATCACAGCAGAACATGTACTACTGTATTGTATGTAGTAGCAGCCAGCCACTGTTCAATATTCACCTCTTGCTTCCGGGGTCTCTTCGACTGGCGACAGATTGGAAGATATTTTGCCGAAGGCGGCAGGATAGGTCTTTCTGCAACACACACATCAATACATTATTTATGCTGTGGTGTGGATCGGTGTGGCTACTATGTACGTACGTAGGTAGCCTCGGGCTTGCAAAAATTTAATTGAAAATTAGTGATTTAGTGGGAAATCGTGGGAAATGGGAAATGGGAAATTTTAGTGGGAAATGCTGCTTGCGCTCACAGAGCCACGGTGACAGACAACAGATGTGGAGCTAATCGAAATCAGTACAAAACATAGAGGAGATAGTACTAAGCACTGATGTCAGAGTAAAATTTACCGGTACTTTACCCGGGTAAAATGGCCAATTTTGGGCCGGGTAAAATTACTTTACTTTACCCGATGTAATGGCTTATCGGGTAAGGTTTACCAGTACCCAGCAGTATGGACGCTTACCCGGGTAAAAATGCTGAAAGTGCGGGTAAGTACGGCTAATACTTACCCGATTTACTCAGCCATACTTTCTAGTACTTACTCGGGTAGATGTACTTGGGTAAAGCTTGTGCTCTGGATAGATTAGCACTGCGTGCATCAATTTCTGAATAGGTCAGACGATATTATATCCCATAAAGCACCAGAATGTACATTTATGGCTTTTTGAGAAGTCAAGTCAACAATCCTATAGGTGTTGACTAGACTAAAATAGTGTTACGATCAACAATCGAAATGTTGACTCAAACCAATTTTCAAGTTTAGTCAACACCCAAAATCGTTGACTGCTGACTCAAAAAGTTGCGAACAAATCTTAGTCAACACTTTTTCGGGTCCTTTCCAATTGACTTGACCTTGCATCTTGCATTCCATTTGAGTCAACATGTTTGCATCAACAAAATTTTAAGTTTAGTCAACAAAAAAAAATTGTTGACTCAAACCCACTGCTCCTTTATGGGATATAACGTACCTACCTTCTACAATGTGTATACATAACAGGACACTGCGTGGGGTGGGGTAGGTATGTATGTATGGATTGTAATCTATGTGCATGTATGTATGGGCGCATAGCAACCAATTTCAAAGCAAAAATCCCCTGCCTATGTACTTACTCGATTTTACCCGGGTAAAATGCTTCACATGGGTTTATTTTACCCGTTTTGACAAGAGCCGGGTAAAGTTACCTTACTTTACCCGGGATAGGGCATACCCGGGTAAATTTACTTTACTTTACCCGTTTTCATTGAAGACCGAGTTGACATCAGTGGTACTAAGTAGATTGAGACCAAGAGCTGTATTCCTTTCCTACGTAAACTCGGCGATATGTAGCGTACTTGAAATTTACTGTCCAAATCAAAAACTTGAACAGTTCAAGTACAAGTCAAAAAAGTCGTATATTCAGTGCAAAAAAATTCGCCCCATTTTTGCCCTTACGACCTCAGTCGTAAGGGCTACCATGTTGAGTTGCCCTCATCATAGGGGTATAGGGGTCTTACGTAGTATGCTGTAGGATAGGGTTACGTACTGTGTAGGTATAGGAGAAATTTCAAATTTTCAATTTGGCGATCCTACGTATGTGGCGGCGATACGTCCCATTACAAAGTTTCGTTGACGGGTCGCAGTGTTTAGTGTTTCGTTGACGTTTTGTAGATTTTAGTGTTTCGTTGACGTTTTGGAGGTTTAGTGTTTCGTTGACATTTTTTGCGAAAAATTTGGTCGATCCCGGGTTCGAATCTCACACCAGCATATCCCGTAGGATTAGAAGACGAAAGCTCTATCGCCTACACCATCGCGACGAACTGGGCAAATGATGAAAACACAGGATAAGTAGTTGAGCTCAGAGGAAATAATTTGCATAAAGGGGAAAAGGGAAAAACATGTGCTTTAGGGAGTAATTTGCATAGGAAATGTCGACAGTTGATGCAAGAATAATTTACATGAAAGGAACAGTGTGTTAAAGAGTGGAATTTGCATAAGAAAAATAAAAATGTGACGAAAATTGAGACACGTCACAGACTAGTTATTTTGTGCTTTTGCTCAGTTGCTGAGCAGCGGCGCTATTGCATTGAAGAATCACAGGGGAAAAATTGTGCATAGTCAGTGAGAAAAGGGAAGGATTTTCTTCTGAAAGGATGGTATCTTCAACAGCAATTCAAAAGGAGAACTCTCTTTTGGAAGGAGTGCGTGTTCAAGAGCGATTCAATAAAACAATGCCTGGAATACTGCGGATGAAGAACATCTCAAATGGCAGGAAAGAAAAGCAGGTAATTTTGAAAAGAAGCTCTGCAGCAGATACAGTACTTATAGCTGTACAATAGATTCATTTCTGGATTGTGTGCATTTTGCAATAGCTAAACAGAAACCAAATTATTATGGGAGCATGCATGATTGTTTAGCTACTGCAAGAAACAACGAAAGATCGCCTCAAGGCGCCAAAGGACAGATCACCTGTAATGGTGCCAGTAACATCACTTGTGCAAAGATCAGCTAAAGATTCCTCAAATAGTGACAAATCAATACCAGTGCAGGAAAGCACGATTTACGACAATGGATGAAAATACCTCTGGATAAATCCAATAGAAACGCAGATTCAGGTTCATGTCAACGAAACTGTGAATATGTGACCAATATGGTGCTGTGTCCCCTGATACTGTACTTCCCCGATTATGCACACCGTTTTTCTCTGCTTACGAACCTGCTTTACCCATTCCGCCTGACAGGACTGAAAGGTTTTTAAGGCGGAGGGGTTAACCAACTCTCAAGACAAACATCAGCCAACCTCTCAGGTCGCTTCTCACAAAAAACAGCACAATTCTAAGCTGCTCCAACACTTCACCTTTGCAACAATTCCCTAAAACCTGCCTATTGTAAGGGCATCACTCATGTTTGGCCCTCAGGACAAACATTAGCTAATCTCCCATACAGCATATCTAAAAAGCCACCACCATCTTCTGCAAATAAGCTCCTCAATCACTCCAACCAACCTCTCAGGTCGCTTCTCACAAAAAACCAGCGCAATTCTAAGCTGCTCCAACACTTCACCTTTGCAACAATTCCCTAAAACCTGCCTATTGTAAGGGCATCACTCATGTTTGGCCCTCAGGACAAACATTAGCTAATCTCCCATATAGCATATCTGAAAAGCCACCACCCTCTTCTGCAAATAAGCTCCTCAATCACTCCAGCCAACCACTCAGGTCGCTTCTCACAAAAAACCAGCGCAATTCTAAGCTGCTCCACCACTCCACCTTTGCAACAATTCCCTAAAACCTGCCTATTGTAAGGGCATCACTCATGTTTGGCCCTCAGGACAAACATTAGCTAATCTCCCATACAGCATATCTGAAAAGCCACCACCATCTTCTGCAAATAAGCTCCTCAATCACTCATCTTATCAAAAATCTCAAAACTACTTAAAGCCTTTTTAAGACCTGCTTGTTCAGTGAGATGGGACTACACACGAGGCACGCACACGACACAGAATATTGAACAAATTTTACTTCTGTTTCGTGGCGGCCATTTTTCTTCTGCTTCTTCGACGCTTCCTGCTTCTTGCGTCTTGCTTCTCCCGCTATTCTTGCTGCTTCTTTCTCTTCTTCTTCTTCTTTTTCTTCGCTATCTTCCTTTCGCTTCGCTTCGCTATCGCTTTCTTTGCTATCAATGAACCAACTTCTCGTCTTCGGAAAAAAACAAGAATGACAAACAAAAGTGTACACTGATTGCTTTTGATCCTGGTATAAAAAATAAAAAGAAAAATTTCTTTTGGCCATAGGGCGGGTGGGCTTTGTCTTGCATATGGTCCGATTTTTTATAATTTCAAGTGTCTCTGGATGCATTCGGGCGCCTCGGGAAAGGCTTTGGATTTGGATTTGGACACCTCGGTCCTCGAGAGGCCTTGTCAAGGAAGTCAAATTTAGGGCAATAATTTCTGAGTCGTGCCTCGTGTGAACTGTGAGAGTCTGACTGAACCCGGTTCGGTTCATGAATAAATTAGTGTGCTTGTAGGTACGTACGTATAGTAAAGTACTGTTAGGTACTGCGTGGCGTACACGTATGGCAATAGCGTCAGAGGTCAGTCAGTAGTAGTGTACGTAAACTACATACAGGGTGTATCACGTAGACCTCCCTAACGATCGAGCCTTATAACTTCCATACTACAGTAGATATCAAGGTGAAATTTTGTCCCCAGAAACCCAAGAAATTACCATAGTTTGTGACAAAATTTGAACCAGATAGTCCCACAGCGAACGAAATTACACGCTTATAAATTTTTGGACCCTGTTTTATCATTTTCCGCACTGAGCATGGTTTTGAGATTATATGGTCATCCACTTTCGCACATCTTCGTCCGCCTTCGTCCACCTTCGTACATCTTCATCCACCTTCGCACATCTTCGCACATCTTTGCACATCTTCACACATCTCTGCACATCTTCACACATCTTCGCACATCTTCGCACATCTTCACACATCTTCGCACATCTTCATCCGCCTTCGTCCACCTTCGTACATCTTCGTCCACCTTCGCACATCTTTGCACATCTTTGCACAGCTTCGTACATGTTCGTCCACCTTCGCACATCTGACAAAGATGTACGAAGGTGGATGAAGGCGGACGAAGATGTGCGAAGGTGGACGATCATGTACAAAGATGTGCGAAAATGTGAGAAGATGATGAAGATGTGCGAAGGTGGATGAAGATGTGCGAAGATGTGCGAAAATGTGCGAAGATGTGCAAGATGTGCGAAGATGTGCCAAGATGTGCGAAGATGTGCGAAGATGTGAGAAGGTGGGCAAAGATGTACGAAGGTGGACGAAGGTGGACGAAGATGTGTGAAGATGTGCGAAGATGTGCGAAGATGCGCGAAGATGTGCGAAGATGTGCAAAGATGTGCGTAGATGTGCGAGGTGGACGAAGATGTACGAAGGTGGACAAAGGCGGACGAAGATGTGCGAAGGGGTGTGAGGTGCAGGAGTAAATAAGGCACCAATAACTACTCAATGCTTGTATACGGTAGAACAGTGGAAGAATGTTTGAGAGGTACGTACGTAAACATGTGACAATCATAAATTAGATTGGCTTTGATAAAAGAGCATAAATGACAAAGATACGTAAGCGTACGTCGATGATGCCAACTATTATTGGTACGTTTGCATGTAATTAGCTAAGCATAATAATTTATATGTGGTAATGCATACGTAACGTGCGAAGATGCCAAGATTTAGCAGCTTTCATGCAAAATGCACTATGGATAGACTATGGATAGAATTGCAAAAGTTTGCAAACAATTCGACGTTTTAATGCGATTGCATCAATTTTCAATTGTGGGAAACACCCGGGGGTACGCGGACACTGTCAACTCACTTTACGCACACAATGTTGCCAACCCAGTAGAGTAATATTTCTTGTTGAACTCCACAGTTTCTTGATAAGACGACCACGGTCGACTTGTACCTGGGTTGAAGGCTCATTCGTTGTTTTCTCTGTCCGCCTACCCCCATGGCATATCTGGACGCACGTAATCGATCGCGACACCACTTCACTCTATGAAAAGGGTAGGCAGAAATGCGTACAGTACATGACGTGTTGATCGTTGCATATGGATGATTAGTCGGAGCGGTTTATTTTTTGTTTGAAGATTGGGACACAATTTCTTCCGAAGTTACCCGACGTACAGATCAGATTTCTGCGCTAATTCGCGAAAACCACTCAAGAATTCTCGTGCGCATGTGTCTATCGAAGTACGTAAGTTCTGCAATGTGCCCCCTGCAGTCATTGATCACTTGACTCAACTCCCAATTTTTCAGAAGTTTTCTGTGCGCTGGAGATGTTTTGACGGATCGAGAGATTTGGGTGTTTCTGAACACTTACCGTATTTTTGGGTGTATATCCCCCCCTGAGTATATCCCCCCCAGTGTATAACCCCCCATTGGCAAAACATAAATTTTGTCCTATGTATATCCCCCCCTGGTGTATAACCCCCCATGTACTGGAAGGTACCTAACCTACCTATGTAAGCTGGTCATAAGCTAGCTATAGCTACTCCTACAACACGCTACCATGCCTATAAGCTAGGCGTCGCTTCCTCACTGGATAACGGAAAGGACGGGGAAATCCCCGTCCCGTCGAGAAAGGACGGGGATATCCCCGTCCTTTTTGCAGTCCTTTTGGTCGAAAAGGACCGCGGAAACTTCTCCAATAAACAGACAAAACCCAACAGACAAAAGAACCTGTGCTGTCATTCAGCGCGAGCTGTGTTGGTTGGGGGCAATAAACGTTGGGCGCTGGTCAATAGAAAATGTGTGTCTGTCTTCTCTTTCCTTGCTCGCGCGCCACTAATAAAAGTTAATCCCTTACCTCACATCTTTCCGCCTCCCCCTCTTCATGTACTAAAAACTTTGCCCGCGAAGGGGTAATAAAACGGTCCTTTTCGACAAATAGGACTGCAAAAAGGACGGGGATTTCCCCGTCCCTCACGGGGATTTTGGTTATCCAGTGAGGACGCGGGCCCTTAGCTGAGCATGTCTTATACTAGAATAACCCTGTTTTGACCGCGATTATGCCCTAAAACACGTACTTTTGACCTCAAAAACATGCCTCTACACACCTCTCAAAAACATAAATTTTGTCCCATGTATATCCCCCCCCCCAGTGTATATCCCCCCCAGTGTATAACCCCCCATCAGACCTCTCGATATGGGGCTATACACCCAAAAATACGGTACTGTTTTCCGGAGCGATTGGCCAATAAAGACCCGATCAGCTTGGCCATTTTATTGGAAGGGCTGGAAAGCATTCACAAAGGCAAGACTCCTCTTTTGTTTTGCTCAGCTAAACGCGAATGTACTGTATGTGCGTGCATGCTTGATGTTGCAGGAGTACCTTTGATCCCGGAGAGAGACACGCCAGGATTGGAACTTGCCACTCATCTTGTGCACCCAGTGTTGCCCCTTCAGCATCGACTAAAGCGCATCACTCATTCTCAGACGGTTCACAACCACACCGACAGCAGTTCAGTGATGGTGACGTCTTACGTAACTACTTCGCTTCGCCATTCCAGATGCATTCGCCTGCTCCTCCTCCTCCTCCGGCGGAAGGCGACACGTCTGCTTCGGTAGCGGACAACGACAGCAAAGTGGCTGCAGCTGAAACGCTGGCAGCCATGGCTATGCCGGGAGTTGCGGGGGTGCTTTCGAATCGTCGGCAAAAAATTGCCGACTGCGAGAGCGCCCCTGCGGTTCCTGGCGGCCACGGAGAAAAGAGGAAGAAAGGCGCTTGTCAGGAGCCGGCGCTGCCGGCAAAGAAAGAGAGATCAGCGAACGAAGAAGCACCGCTCCTCCCCCCGCCCCCTATTCAATTCCAAGATCGCCGTTCCGCTTTTCACATTGCGAGCGGTGTGGTGACAACGCTCGGGCCCACGAAGGAGGCGAAACGCGACGAAGCAGCTGCCGCCGCCGCCACCGCCGCAAACGTGATCAGAGGCAGTACTATCTGGGTTCCTGCTAGTTGGCAGTGACGGTGCTGAATTTGTTGTCGATATTTGTGGATGGCGCTAATAAAACAGCCAATATGGTTACGTGAGTTCAGTTGTTCTGTTGATTGAGCTGTGAGATGGTTGGTTGTTGTGAGCTGCTAAGCAGAATGAGTAGTGACAGTAGTTCGAATGTGCCGCCGCCGCCAGAGGTTTATAAAGCAGGGGGAGAAAATGAATTTGCACAGAAGTTCCTGCATCTTCAGCGACTTTTGAAATTGACTGTGGCGGCCGAAACCTACGCTAGTATTCTTCAGCTGCAGAAATCCGAAGCTGTGTTGCTGGAGCAGTATGCGTCCGCGCTCCTCCATCTTTCCTTGTCGCAGTGAAGTTACAAACGCGACGTGGCCCCGTAAATAATTTTTTTACAGGTTACGGTAGTTGGATGGACTTGTACAACTTTCTCTACTCGTATCCTAACGTGGTGGCAGGTAGTATAATATAGGTTCAAAATTTTAGGGAATTCGAGTTCAAGTTCGAGTTCAGGTTCAGCATTTCAATTTGAGTTCGAGTTCGAGTTCAGGTTCACCAAAAAATTAGGGTTTTTTCGAGTTCAAGTTCGAGTTCAGGTTCAATTTTCATACAAAATTTATATGTGGAAATTGGAAAAATGCTTTTGCCAGCACTTTGTTCATCACTTTTGCAATTTTCCAATACTTTTGTATGCCCAAGATGCAAATTCGACCTTTCTGGCTTCAAGGTATAGCTGAAGGTAGTGATGTTTTAGTACTAAGACTAAGACTAAAACGTTTTAGTACTAAGGCAAGTTTGAGCTTTAGTACTAAGACTAAAACTAAGACTAAAATCAAGTCAGGTGGCTAAGACTAAAACTAAAATTGAAGCCCGGCTAAAATCAGTTTTAGTCTTTAGCCAGGCACTAATTTGAGCATATTTTTACAGTAGCCACAACTGCGCAAACAGCAAAAATTACCAAACACCAATATTGCAGTACTCATTTCTGCATATTTTGATTTTGAGACAACGAGAGCATTCGAAAAAGTGACCAAATCAATGAGTCTGGCATCATGAACATGTTTCAGAAGCTATACAAGAAGTGATTTTTGAGGAATTTGGCTCATATCTCTACTAGTTTGTCCGGCTAAGACTAAAACTAAAATGTTTTAGTACTAAAGCAAGTTTGACATTTAGTACTAAGACTAAGACTAAAATCAAGTTGAGCTTTAGTACTAAAACTAAGACTAAACTAAAATCAAAAATGGCCCGGCTAAAACATCACTAGCTGAAGGGTGGTGATTTTTCATACAATATTTCCATAGGCACACAAAAAACTTGAATGGATCACAATAAAACCTTATTGAACCTTAATTGAACCTTAATGAACCTTAATTGAACCTTAATTCTGAGAACCTTAATTAATTTTTTTGATGAATTTGAGTTCGAGTTCAAGTTCAGGTTCTCAAAAATTTTCCATTTGAGTTTGATAAGTGACCCCGTACGAGACCGCCTTGGAGCCACAAATCTTGGATGAGCTCACGGTCCAAGCCACCAACCTGCGCTGGCTTACGCTGGACTTGTTACAGCACCTGCGGCAGTAGCAGCCGCGTTCAAGCGGAGTGAACTTCAGTTATGCCAAAAACAACAACAGAGCGCGCGCAGAGAAGACTGCTGAAGCCAACTGAAACCTGCTGTACAGCTAGGCCAGGGGCAGTAGGCGTCCGATAGGAAGATGAGGAAGGTTGCTGGGTAATAGCTATAGTACTATTACAAGCCGGTGATAAATACTGGGCGGTAGTACCGGATGAAGGGTGAAGTGCCAGTGTGGCACGTGAAGTACATGTGGATGATGTAATAAATAAATACGAAATAAATAAATTCTCCCGATAAAACCAAGCCAACCGCTCAAGACGTCTTCTTCTGACCAAAACTGAGCCGAAGCTCGAACGGCAGTGAAGGTCGGGAGGCTCCCCGTACAGTCATCACGTGACACGGCAGTGCAGCATATATACATTACATGTACGTATAATTATACATAACGTGCAGGTGTGGGCCGGCCACGGAGCTGTGCGGGTCCTCGCTTCACCGCCAGTAGAAAGTACGCCGCCACGCACGGAGGAGTGGGAGGAGCCCTGCTTCACAGTGATTGGCCAGTGGGGCGATGATGGCGACACCACGCGCCGGAGGGAGGCGGCAGATGGAGTCCGCTATTTTGTCACTTTTCATGCTGCTGGATTCCACCTCCGACGCGCCCGCGTTGGCAGTTTCAGAGTCCTCACCAAGCCTCAGCTGGAAATTCTGTTGCAGTCCAAATAGAAAGTCTATTGCAGCCAGATTCAATTGATTGAGGGTTGGAGGCGATGGTATAATTGCTGGCTGTTGTATACAATAAGCGGTGGCTTCTTTCGAAATAGAGTTGCAGGGTGATGGGGGCTCTCGCAGAAATATTGTTCAGGCTATTGCAGTTGAAGTTGTAGAATTGGCAGTAGTGGTGGTTGTAGTTGTTGCAATGGAATTGTCTCTTGCAGATTGGATGAAGCGAGAGCCCCTGGCTGGGCTGTCCCGAGGGAACCAGAGCAAGGGGGGGAGCTAGGAGGGGTGCGAGGGGCCCTTGGGTGCAAAGTGCAAGCCAGTGCGAAACTAAACTTTTTAGGTATAATTCCTATGCACAGTGCATGGTAACCCAAGGGGTATCGGACCGTCCTATTAGCGCAAAGGCAGACAGGTCAAAAAAATTGGTCATCACCACCAGCAGGGGGGAGGCAGCGACGCTGGGGGAAATCGTGGGGCCGTTGAAGTGGGACGGGGCCGCTGTCGGTAAGCTGGTGGTGGGGCGGGGCGGCTCTGGCAGACTTGGTGAGGCTGCGGCGGCCACTGACCATCGGCTTCATCGGCGGCATCCTCCACACTCAACCGGCGGGACGGCGGCTGCTTCCGGTGCAGTTCTGGTGCAGAAGGTGCGGTGGGCTGCTGGTGCGAATATTGATGAGGGGCGGCTCCCAGGTCGTGGCGTCGTGGAATGAAATTACAGAAAGTGCACATACATAATGTTAAATATTTGCTCACGACCTAAACTAAGTATAAAATACAGAAAACTACTCTTAAATAATGTACATACCTATGTAGTACGGGGAGCCGCTAAATACACATGCTATTACATACATAAATGGATAGTTTACATTAGTTGATAAATCAATTTTATAAAAAATGTTCTTCTTTTAGCCGGGCATCCGGGCGGAAGACGCCAGCGAGCTGGCGCTCGGTCAAAGGGCGGACTGGCCGAAAACAACCCGTGAGGGTATAAAAGTAAGCCGTACTTTCTCACAAACCCGGCCAGCCCTCATCGCGTTTGGCGACTGTCTTTCGACTCAAGATTACGGTAAGATTTCTAGGTGCCATTACATTAGAATGCACCAATCGAACCGAGACCTTGTGGTATCCTGGGTAAGAATACCTGTTTGTTTTTGTGCCGGGCCAAACTCGTTTGGAGTCTGTTAAGGCGTCCCGGTCTGCCTAATTAATTACAGTGAATTAGCAAATGGCTAATTACCGTCTTTTCTCACCTTTTAAATAGATGGGGTGAGGGTGTCACGACTGTGAGGTCGGCGGCTGGTTAATTCCTGCACCAGCCATCGCCGCTGCCGCTTGTTGTTTTAACCACTCAAGCTGTCTCTCAGCCTCGAGAGTTTGCCGCTGCAGATCAGCAAGAGTGGGTGGGACCTGAGTTGGTCCTCCAGTCGCTCCCTGCCACTGTGGTGGTGGCTGCCCTCCTAACCCTGGTGGTTGGCTCGAAGTAGCGAGCGTGGTGCCCTGAGTAGGTAAGGCGAAGGGGGTGGCGACTTGATGCTGACGTGGAGAAGTGGCTCCAGTTTCCATCATAGACATTGCATCTCTAGAGTCTGGCCGAGACGCAGGTTGAGTAGGCTGAGCAGGCTGTTTGGCCTGGTCATAGAACGCGTTGTATTCCGTCATAGCTGGTGGGGAACGCGACCTGGCGGCGGACCGTTGCCTATACCATACGAGAGTGGTAATAGGGACCACCTGTGGCTTGGTAGTGTCGTGGATGGCAGAATCCACCACTTCAACCACCTCCATCTCCCCGCTCAAGGATGCTTTAGTATTGTGCATTACCTTGCGTCTGTAACCAGCCGGCGCCTTGTGCCGAGTGTGGTCTGGGTGATGAACGCGATTGTACCGCCACATGGAGTTGACGTCCACGGCTGATGGTTCCTCAATTAGAAGTTTGCGGAAACCATCATGGAACTCAGTTCCCTTGAATCCGGCTGCCAGATACAGTGGATCATAGGGATCAGCTTCTGTGTCTGCCAATGCCATCATCCTCTCTCCCAGCGCGTCCGTTGTTGGGGGCAAACGCGGGTAAGCGGATGATGCAGAGGCCACAGGTCCCGTCGTTCCTATCATAGTGATAGGATGAGGGAATTGCGCACGACTCCCATACACTGTAGTCACAGTAGGTAGCTGTTGTATGGTTGCAGTGCTCGTGATGGTGGGCGCCAAGGTCAATTGTCCGAGACCTGAACAAACAGCCCCAATCGGAGGCGCTGTTTGCGGCGGCTCCAACGTCTGGGAATAGGCTGCGGGGGCTTGAGATTGCCGAACAGCCAAAACCTCATCCAACTTTGAGGAAAGATCTAGTGCCCAGGTTGGGGCAGTTTCCTCAGCTGAATTGGATTTGGACACCGCAGCTCGTAGCGCGCCTGATTTAGCGGCCGCTTGAGCATGCGTTCCAGCTTTTGCCAGAATCGCCCATTCACCCGTTCCAGATGAAGTAGACGGTTCCGCAGCGGGAAGCTCGCCACCCTTTTTCGCATCCCTCTTCTGTTTCTTGGTGGGAAACGTCCTCTGTTGGCTCTCAGCTTGCCGCTTTTCCAAGATCATACGCTCTTCGTCTGGGCGCAGACCCGGGAATCGTGGGCGAGAGGTAGAACGTGACGGTTTCTGCCTCTTTCCCAGTTGGCGCCCTCTGTCTTTTGAGGACCCTTGTGCTTTAGCAGACCCAGTACTGGGTGTGCTGGAGCTAGCGCTGGCCGTCTGTTGGGCTGCTGCTCCTTTCTGTCCAGACCCAAACGCTTTCGGATGTCGCCGGTCGCGCTGGGTCTTCCACTCTCCGGAGCCTTCCTCCTGTTCCTTCGCCCTCCTCTCCTGCTCCTTCTGCCTATCCATCCGTCTTTGCAGAGCAGCCGGAACAGTGGGGACTCCAGAGGTGGAAGCAGAGATGGCAAGTGGTATTCCTTGTTTTGCCAACTTCTGCTGGGTGATTTGGGTGGTGTTGGCTGGTTCGTCACCAACATTCACCTCGGAGTCTGCTTTCGCAGCTCCCTTCCCTCCTCTCTTCGCTTGTTGTCGACGAGAGGGCGGGGTCTCCCCAGGATCTAGGTGAAGAGTTACACCTTCCTTGAGAAGATCGATCTCCTTGCGACGTTCAGCAATAGCTGAGCCTAGAGATCGGTAGCGACTTATCCACATCCACAACGATTCTTTGGGGTTGGGAGATGGACGCCATCGCTCACTTTTTGGTCCGCGTTCTGCTTCCATCGCGTCTGCGCGATATTTCAGAACGTCTGCCAACTGGTCCTGGCCGTATATAGCATCCCTGTGGTCAATTGAACCATCAGGTCTGGTCTGCACACTAGTGTGGTGGGGCCTGACCACGCGTATGCGTTCCTTCGCCATTTCTGTTAGGCGAATTTGCATGCGCTGCTTCCACGCTCCTACAGTTGTAACAGCTCCGCAGGAGTGCGTCACCACTGTATCTTCATTGTATGGAAATACAGTGAATTCGTGGCCGTCAGTAGGTACATAAGCTTGTGTCCTGCTGCGGTACGGCGGGGGATAGGAACAGTCAGCCGACATGCCCTTGACTGGCATTGCGTTCCAATCAGACAGTAAATCGACTGGCTGGGCTAGATTCGCCAAAGTGGGAATCCAGGTGGGAATCGTTTGCCAACAATAGGCTGGAATCGGTTCCCTCAACCTTGCAGGCTGACGTCGCACTGAACAAGGGTTGATGCCCAGATTCGAGCATAGAAAGCTGAAATTGTGCCAGCAATATACTTGATCATGGACATACATGGCGCCCTCGTCCATGAGCTCAATCCAGTTAATGCAGATGTGCTCATAGGGTTTGCCAATGTTTTCTGAGCGCGCGGCATACAAGCCTATGCCTGAACCAGCCCAGTAAGAATGGCCACGTGTGTAGGCGATCTGTGCCTCCACTATGCCCATATCTTTTTCAGACATCAACACTTTTGTGTAGTTAATGTCCTTAGTTTTCTTACTCAACTGAGGCCTGGGGTCGTAGCCGAAAGGCGCGATTCTGCCCCAATGACCAGAAGAGTAAACGAAACGCACATGGGGTGTTGCGTCACCCACTGGACCGTACTCGCCCATGCGGGGCAAAGCCACGGCAGTGTTAGCAACCTCCCGACCATGATCAGGTCCAGTGCGCGTTCGGTTTGTGTTCTGGGTGAGGAGGAGCTCATTCTTGGTTCTGAGGAGTTCCCAAGGTCCTACCTCACGACGGGGAAGAGCTTGAATCTCCTCTTCCATCTTTCCCAGATGTGACTCCATCCAATACGTTCTTTGTGTATTGTAAGGAATCAGAAACCTCGGCTTTGCTAGTGCCTGAGGCAGTGGAACAGTATTCGGATCGACTTGGTTGGTCTGTTCCGGAAAACAATAGTGACTGATTTCAAACAGTCTGATTCTTTCCGCGCGGATCATCTGGAGAGCAATTTCTGTCTCTCGCAACCAGGTGGCCACGCGTTGGTCACTCCAATTGGTGCCCGGGTCAACCAGCATATAGTGGGTTGACTTGACTATCTGTCCTGCATACGTATGTGGTGCAGTAAAGACACTCATGTCCGGACACAACTGGAAGGCAGTACAGTTCCATCCCAAATCAGACCATTCAGGGCAGTCTTTGCTTAATTCAGCAGCCCTTTCCTGGTCGGTAGACATGGAACTGTACTTTCCACTTGCCATGCATTCCATGTATGCAGGCTGGTGAAAGTAGTACAGAGGAATTATAGTTGGTACTCCTCCGTGAGGTTCGACGAGCCCTTCCTCCGTCACAGGACGAGCGGGGGCGAGACGGATGTGTTCCATCATGTCGTACCTTTCCATCATGAGTCGTAAGACTTGTGACTCATTGTCCTCACAAGGACAGGTCTCAGCGAAGTTGCGTTTTAACAACTCTTCTGAGTAGTACACCCCAGTGAATGTCGGGCCCATCTTTTCCTGTTTTTCGTGATGGGGCAATTCACAGAGGTACTCATGCTTCCGACCTGGTCCTTCCAAACTATAGGAAGCATGAGCAATGAAGTACTGCTGTAAGTCAGCTTGAATGACTATAGGCAGTGTATGAACGCAGATTTGCTGCTTGTTCATCCACAACCCCAGCAGATACAAACGCTCCCCGAGACGGTAGCGTTCCTCTATGCCGAATCCTGGAAGCTCAAACATAGTGTACATTTCAGTGATCTGAAGTACCATATGTTGGAGCATTTCTTGCCACGCTCCGTATGGTGAAGCAATGCAGAATTCACATAGGTAGATGAGCAATTCCTTCAATCTATCCTGAGCTTCTGTGGAGATCGAAGGAAGCCATCCGGAGGCCGCACCCCTGCGAATGTGCATGGTGCGAACCGCGTTCACATAAGGCTGCATACCATTTAGAACCACCATAGTTTGTGAGTTCTTCAGGATATATTGACGCAACCAATTTGTTGCATCCGCACGCCTGTCTTCAGGAGATAAGCACTTTCCTGGCTCCTGGTCTACCACACGTTGCAGCTCATACCAGTGCCAGTGCTTCTCCTGTTCGGCAGCTCCCTCCTTGGTTGGTTGGGGCATGTATGATGCCGACCAACCGGGTTTGTGACCGCCTTTGACTGGTCTAGGCTCTGCACCCAACCGTCCAACCAGTTTGGTCCACGGGGGTGGCACCTTGGTTTGCGGAGGCCGGAGGAACTCTGGATCTATTTCCATGGGTTCGGGTGCCGGCTCCTTAGTCTCGCCCGCATCTGTGGGGTCTGACTGTGCCTTTTCCCCTTCTGACTGAGACTTTTGTCTCATCATCCTCTGACTGGCATACAGTATGCGTCCGTAGGCTGCCTCAGGAGGAAGAGACAAGAGCTCATCAGTGTCCGAGCCACTGTCAGAAGTGGAGTGTCCTTCAGCATTTAGATGTTTGCTTCGGGAACTCGGAGTGCGGTTAAGCAACGTTTTCGAAATAGCTCTGCGAACTAATTTCTTTTGCTGCTTATACCATTTCCTGTCAAAGGTAGGAGAGCTGGGCAAATTCGGAATAGCCCGCCTCTTTTCCTTTAACTCATCTGCTTCTCTCATTTGTTCGTGAGAAAGATGCAGACGGAGGCCTCGGTCGCATTTTTCTAGTCCGACCTTCAAGGCTTCAGCCGCTGTGGCTGGGCGTGGGGTACTGGGCGAAGTTGTGCCCTGTCCAGTGACAGTGCTTTGTCCACTGGGCATTTCAGTACCTTCGGCTTGGGTGGAGGACATGTTTGGTTCCTCCGCCTTTAGAGGTGGAAACTCAGCAGTTTGAGGATGTTGGGGGTCCTCAGGGACTGCCGAGTCCATGGGCCACACTTCGGGCAGCTGAAATCCAGTTGGGAGATCAACTTTGCCTTGGGTGAGCACATGGATAGCATCACGATCACGCCCGAGTTTTAGTAGGCAGATGATGTGCTGTGTGCGCTGTTTTGCGCGAGGGTCTTTGGTGGGCGGGCGCCATTTGGCTTTCGGGTCAAACGACGCGGGTGGAGGTTGTTTGCTGCAGACTGGCATATTTTGTGCAGTCTGGTGGATGATCTGCGGCTTCTTCTTGCTGCTACTCCTCGCTAGCCGCCTTCTCCCGCGGCTCGCGCCATAAAACGGCTCCAAAATCAAACTGATCAATAGCAGCAGTCTGAAACCTGGAATAAAGCAGAGCATAATGCGAGAGGGTACTGGGCATACCATGAATTGCCATGAGTATACCACAGTGTCTATGCATGACCTGCATAGATGTGAGGGCAACGCAAGCAAGTATGTACTAACACCGTGCACATGACCCAACATTACGTACGTACGCACCTTAACCCTGCATGCCACGTGCACACCTACACTACATGCATAGA
>JASAMW010003966.1:0-87597 GCA_030247985.1 Epsilonema sp. ZAB3_2
ATATGTCTTGGTTCAGTTACGTATTGCTGTAGGCCTTTTCTCCAGTTGGACAGACACCTTTACATTTCAAACACTTCATGTCAATGTAGTGTAGCCTACCTTGTGCAAAGCATATCATGACGTATAGACAGAGCAGATATCACCCTCTATCTTACCTAAGTCTGTTGATCCACAGCAGATACTAGAACCACTAGTGCGGTCTGATCGGCATGTGAATCCGTTTGGACAACCGTTGGCAGCTGCAGCAGGGTTACAACTTTGAGGCGCGGGTGCATAAGGTTGCGGAAGGCGCGATTCTCCAGCGTTGCAGGCTGCTGCTTGACAGAAATTGTTGTATTCTTCCAAGGTTGTAAACCGATTTGCATTGCCACCGCATCCATTGAAATTGAATGTGCGACAAGACTGAGTGGCTGCATTAAAGTTGAATTTGATACGCGCCGCCCTCTGGCCACAACCAACTGCACCACTGTCTGGTGGAAGTCTACAGATTTGAGCTGCAAAGAAATAAAGGAGGCCATAATTTAAATAAAATTTAAAGTTACTTTATACAATTTCTTACCCTAGCTTACCTCTGGTAGGACAGCAATACCTGACTTGAATGGTCACTGAGAGGGATAGCTGTTCACAGGTGTAACCGTTAGGACATGGGACCAAGGCTGAGCATCTCTCTTCGGGCTGGCCTGTGTTGAGCTCCCGGATTACGCAGCGCCACCATTGGGACAAGCTGAATTGACTGTACCTCCGTAATACGTAAGCATAGTATCGTACATTTTAGTAAGACATGAAAAAGGCGCATCTTTGCCAGCACCCTGTATGCATGACATATGCATACTGTCAACTGTATGGAGAACGATAAGGTTACAGTTTGCTCCGAGCGCAGTATTCTTCGCATTCTTCCCTGCTGTCCAACAAAAGGTCAGACCAACAGACTGTTCAAGTCATCATTTATGAGAAGGTCCACGAAAGAGCGGGGCAAAGGCTGAAACCGGCTGATCTCCGATTTCGACGAAACCTAGCTCATTCGAAAGCGTGTCAAAAGTTATGTAAAACGCGACAATTTCGACACTTCTGCGCTTAACCGTTAGCGAGATATGGCCGCTCAAAGATTCGCCAACTTGAGTGACACTTTTGTCCAACACTCAATTTTGGACCTTTCGCGCATAAACGGCCATATCTCGGCAAGCAACAGGGGTATTCGCATGCGCTTTTTTTTGTTCGACTCCCCATTCTTCGCGGAATTATATACTTTTCAAACGAAATTTTTAACCCCTACCGTAATTGAGATATTGAGACAAACGTGGTGTAGATTTTTTGAAAATTGGCAACTTTGGGGCCTAACTTTGACTGAAGATTGCCAAGCTCGGCAACGGTGTACAGAGACGGCACCTAGCTCATTGAATAGCTCAACTCTTGCTCTTTCGAATGGTATATGCCATGTCCATTCCGCTGAAGAAAAGTTTTGAATTACTGTTACATTACTGTTTTTGAATTACATTCTGTTTTTGTCGAATGTGCGATTTGAAGATTTAAGACGGCATTTAAGCGTATTAACGATGCGATTTTTGAAATCTACATCAAATTCTACACCAGGTAGGTTATTTGGTTTTTTCAAATTTCCACCAAAAATTTATTACAACAACAAATAGACATTGAAAGGTGGGCAGTTTTGGCGAACTTTTGAGTTCCTTCTGAGTTCAGGGTACCTGTCATTTTGGTGAACTTTTGCAGTACTGAGTGCAACACTTTGTCTATTTTGGCCTATTTCGGTTTCAGATTGGCCAAAATCAAAGAACCTGCCTTGTGTAGAATTTGATGTAGATTTCAAAAATCACATCTTTAAAATGCTTAAATGCCGTCTTAAACCTTCAAATCGCACATTTGGCAAAAACAGCCTATAATTCAAAATTTTTCTTCAGCGGAATGGACATGGCATATACCATTTGAAAGAGCAAGAGTTGAGCTATTCAATGAGCTAGGTGCCGTCTCTGTACACTGTTGCCGAGCTTGGCAATCTTCGGTCAAAGTTGGGCCCTCACGCTGCTAATTTTCAAAAAATCGACACCACGTTTGTCTCAATATCTCGATTACAGTAAGGGTTAAAAATTTCCTTCGAAACGTATATAATTCTGCGAAGAATGGGGAGTTGAACAAAAAAAACCGCACGCGAATATCCCTACTGGTTACCGAGATATGGCCGTTCATGCAAGAAAGGCCTGAAAATTCAGTGGTAAAAAAGTGTCACTAAAGTTGGCCAAACTTGAGCGGCCGTAACTCGCTAACGGTTAAGCGCAGAAGGGTCGGAATTGTCGCATCTTACATAACTTTTCACGCGCTTTCAAATGAGTTAGGTTTCGTCGAAATCGGAGATCAGCCGGTTTCAGGTCCCCATACTGGGCTGCCCCGCTCTTTTGTGGACCTTTTCTTATTACGATGCGCTCCAGTACTGTATGTCTGGCTGCCCTGATGCCCTAAGTTCCTTTCTTTTTAGAGTACACTTGTTCTTTACCTTCTTCGCAAGGCGCAAGATGCGGCGTTTCGTCTCGCAGATTCTACTATGATAGTGGGCAGCAGGCCTGCTTGGCCTTCATCTACTTTGGCTGCGATGGCAATTCCAACAATTTTCCCACCAGGGAAGAATGCGAAGAATACTGTGGCGCTGGAGCAAACTGTAACCTTATCGTTCTCCATACAGTTGACAGTATGCATGTCATGCATACAGGGTGCTGGAAAGATGCGCCTTTTTTCATGTTGCACCAAAATGTACGATGCATGCTTATGTATTACGGAGGTACAGTCATTTCTAGCTTGTCCCAATGGTGGCGCTGTGTACCGGGAGCTCAACACAGGCCAGCCCAGAGCATGCTCAGCCTTGGTCCGATGTCCTAACGGTTACACCTGTGAACAGCTATCCCTCTCAGTGACCATTCAAGTCAGGTATTGCTGTCCTACCAGAGGTAAGCTAGGGTAAGAAATCGCGCAGGCAAAGAAACTTTAAATTCATTCAAAATGAACCTGGCCTCCTTTATTTCTTTGCAGCTCAAATCTGTAGACTTCCACCAGACAGTGGTGCAGTTGGTTGTGGCCAGAGGGTGGCTAGTATCAGGTTCAACTTTAATGCAGCCACTCAGTCTTGTCGCACATTCAATTTCAATGGATGCGGTGGCAATGCAAATCGGTTTACAACCTTGGAAGAATGCAACAATTTCTGTCAAGCAGCAGCCTGCAACGCTGGAGAGATTGCCTTTCGACAACCTTATGCACCCGCGCCTCAAAGTTGTAACCCTGCTGCAGCTGCCAACGGTTGTCCAAACGGATTCACATGCCGATCAGACCGCACTAGTGGTTCTAGTATCTGCTGTGGATCAACAGACTTAGGTAAGATAGAGGGTGATATCTGCTCTGTCTATACGTCATGATATGCTTTGCACAAGGTAGGCTACACTAGATACACATGAAGTGTTTGAAATGTAAAGGTGTCTGTCCAACTGGAGAAAAGGCCTACCTTCAAAGTGGCACGCAAACGGCAAGACAGTGCCTGCCCAATATTGCTGGCAGTTGTCCTGATTTGTTTCTCTGCAGATACCATGCTCAAAGCGGCAGCTACTTTTGTTGCTCACCTGCTTCTGGAAGTCCGTATGCACGCACATAACATAAGTATGCGTAGTGCAAGTAATGACTACGATGCAAGCAACATTGGAATATAAGGGTATCTCCAGGTTTCTGTCCACCTGGCGAGGTGATGCAAAGAAATGCGCAAACCAATCGACCAGTCACGTGCCTGTTGAGTAATGTGGTCAATATCTGCCAATCGGGCTACAGCTGTCAGTCAACTGCGGCGGACGCGTTTCAAGGATACTGCTGCTCAACCAATCGTAAAAGCTTTGCCATGTATGGGCGTACATGTGTATGGATAGCCTATGTACTGTATTTATGCCTGCTTTTGCAGCTGTCTGCTCCAATGGTGGAACATTCTATGTTGAACCATCTGGGGTGAACACTGGCTTACCCAGAACTTGCACAGTGGGGCTATCAGGACAGTTCAACACTTGTCCAGCTGGATACAGTTGCTTGGCCAATACCATCAGTACAACCGCTGGATATTGCTGCAGCTACAGTGATGTGTCAGGTGAATTACCGATCTATGAACATGTACGCGTGTGTTGTACACATTGATCGAAGCATAGGAAACACTACCTACGGAACAGCACTTGAATCTCCTGCCTTTTTCTAGTCTGTGGCTCATTGCTCACCCTACGATCTGCTGGCTCCCCAGTGCCATGTCAATCAAACCAATTCAATGCATGTCCAGTTGGCTATTCCTGCCAGTTATACAGTCCGAGGAACAGTTACTACTGCTGTCAAGCATCCTCTGGCGTTTGTGCCCAGTCTCAACAGCCCTACATCTTGAACAACCGTCCATATGTTTGTCAAATTGGCAACGTCAATGCTTGCCCAGTTGGGTTCACTTGTCAACAATCCAGCAGTGGCGTTTCCTATTGCTGCTCTGGAATCAGAAGCAGTGCTCCTTCATTGGGCAACAGTCTTTCTTCAGGTTAGCAATGGCCGCATAGCTTGTTATATTTTAATTCAAATGAATAAAAATGATGGATTTTCATAAATAAAATATAAAATGATGGATTTTTAAATAAAATATAAAATGATTCCGGCAATATTGAAGTAATTTGAGCCTATACTCGTGATATTTCTCGTCCTGTTTTGTTGGTTCCTGTCATTCTTGCATAAAAACACAAAATTTCAATGACTATCTGTGACAGTAAAGCTCTGTTTGGATCTCTAGTTCTAGTTCATAGTTTCTCAATTTTGACTGGAAAAAATTGTCCGACAAAAATCATTTTATATTTAAATTAATCTCATTTAAATGACTGTTTCTCCCTGTCATTTTATTCAATATTCTATTCAAATTCATCCGCTGAAAAATATTTTATTTTTAATCAAAAATCAGTAAATTTCATCATTTTTAAGATACTAATAGCTTGTGAGGTCGTTCGTTGACTCTATTAAGAACAATAAACTTTTTCACTGTTGTAGCACATGTAATTGCAGCTTGTCCAACTGGGCAGACACTCTTTAACGGGGCATGTTTGCTTCAAGTTGGTCCAGGCCAACCATGCTCCACTTCAGACCAATGTTTACAAGGCTCAACTTGTCAGTTGAATGTCTGCGCGTGTCCAGCCGGAACGACTTTACTAGGAGAACAGTGTTCTCCATGTATGTACAGTACCTATGGATCACACAATTACATACCAAGTAGTTCTTGCACAATAAACTCTCCATCGTACATATGTGTTGAACTTATAGTCTCCATGCCTCTTGTCAATTGTCCTGCAACTACCCGTCCATTGCTGATGCCTGGAACCAACATCACCAGGTCTTGCTCTCCATCAGGTGGACTGGATACCTGTGCCACCACTGCAACTGGCTACGTATGCACTTTGGGTCAGTCTGCAAGTGCATCTGCTGCCTACGTCTGCTGCTCTGCCGCTGTAGCTGCAATAAGACTTGCTGGGCCATCCTTGAGTACGATGGGTTGGGTATTTATTTATGTAGTAATTGACCAGTGGATGAGTGCTCCTTTTATGTAGTAATTGATTGAAGGCGTGGTAATACAGTAGGTAAATTCCTGTGAATTATTTAGCACTGTATGTACATGCATTCCGTATTTACCGGTGCATAGCCCCATGGGGGTATGCAAAAATTGAGAGGTCCCATATGGGGCTATGCATAGGGGGGTTATGCATGGGGCATTTTTTATGTTTTTGAGAGGTGCGCAGAGGCATATTTTTTATGTCAAAAGCACGTGTTTTAGGGCATAATTGAGGTCAAAACAGGGTTATTCTCGTACAATACACCCCCAAGCAGGCTTATAGGCATCTTAGCTTGGTGTGGGAGTGGCTATGGCTACCATATGACCAGCTTATGTAGGTAGGTTCAGGTACTGTACAGGTTCAGTTCAGGTACTATGGGGTATGCATAGGGGGTTATGCATTGGGCATTTTTTATGTATTGCCAATATGGGGCTATGCATTGGGGGTTATGCACCGGTAAATACGGTAATCTTTCAGCACCTTCCTCCATCAGTTGTCCAATTCCTGGCCAAGATGTCTTGTATGTGAGTGGTACTGGAGAGCCGTTTTCATGCAACCCCAACATAGCTGGCCAGTGTACAGCTGACTATTCCTGTCAGTTGGCTAGAAGCCGATATTTGTGCTGTGGAAGGACCAGAGCGCCAGGTATGTACAGGCTGTTTCATTTGTTATGTCACCTCAAAAATGCCAATAACTTCTGTTTTAATGAAGGGATTTCAACCAAATTTTTTTTATTAGAATCCTGAAAATTTAGGAAAAGAGCATGCAAAATTTCATGGCTGAATCTAAAGTACGAAGGGAATTATGTAGCCTCAAACATTGGAGTCAAAATCGGCAGTGGCGTGAAAAGCGCTCGATTTTCGAAGTCCACATGGGAGAAGATGTGCTGTTCCCCTCCATTCAAGCATCCATTCGGATCTTCTGCAGCTTACAATGCTTAAAAATTGAGGGAACATTGCCGCCATCCCTATGAACATGCTTGAAAAGAGTATTTTCCAGAGTTTTGAAGACGGCTGCACAAGTGCTGAACAGCGGAGGCGGGCACTTCGAAAAATAGGACCTGAAATGGCGTCGCTTGTTTCTTCGTTAATAGTGAAAGTACGTTAATGAAATTTTGCATGCTTGTTTCCTAAATTTTCAGGATTCTAATAAAAAAAATTTGGTTGAAATCCCTTCATTACAACAGAAGTTATTAGCATTTTTGAGGTGACATAACAAATGAAACAGCCTGTACTTCCTGAACCTGTCCTATGTGTGTAGCTACAGTACCTATTTACACGACTTTTTCCACGATTCGATCTGAACAGTTTTTGTCTTTCAATGTGTAGCTTGTGTGGGTCTTTGCGTTCCAAATGCTGTGACAACTGGATGTCCAGTCGGCTATGATTGCCGCTTTACTGGCGCAAGCTATCAGTGCTGCACAGATCCATCAAGAGGTATCGGCACGCACAGTCTTTGTAGGTATAGTAGGTGAGGTACCTAGTGGAGCAAAACTGCCCAAAGGGCCGATCTCCACCCGATGGGGGTTTTACCCCCATCTCGCCTAGGTTGTTATAGTCTGGCCAATAGCAGTTGGCACTTGGACTCAAGGCGAGTTGCGTAGTTGCATGTACTTCTGCTAAATAGGAGTACACGAAGCGTGGACAGAAATCCGCATTTGTAAATCTATTTTACGCAACGCGCCTTGAGTCCAAGTGCCAACTGCTATTGGCCAGACTATAGTCATAGCTGCGAACGAATAAACAGGCAGAAATATCCCGAGATACTTTTCGAGAGCCATGTTGTGAATGGGGGTAAACCGCCGTTGCCCATAACCCACTATTACACAAGTGTCATACATACAGATTAGCAGCGTTTAGCTCCTTTTTATATGTTTTGTTTGTAGCTCGCGGTTGCAGAACCGGCAACGCTTACTTGTATCCAGGCACCAACAGTCCATTGGCCTGCGTACCAGGTGGCCTCCCTTGTCCAGCTGGTTACAACTGTCAGGTGACCAACACGGGTATCTCAATCTGTTGCAGTGGTTTACGTCGCTTCAACCACAGGTTATGATATCATGGTTTCGTCTAGGGAGCATTTGTTTGCGTACTTAGTACGTAGTCAGGGTACGTGCGTAGGTCTGCGTAAAGAAGATGAGAACATTCATCTTGTGTGTGAAAATGTGCCTGATGGGTAATGTATCGTCGTTTTGTTACGTTACCTGCGTGCAATTGTATCTCATCTGGGAGGTCAGGCTTGTTTGTTCTAGTAGTTGAGAATTGAAGAAGCAGTTATGCTTATATATTAGCCGTGAAACTGACATCACAGATCCGGCGCTCGCCACGCGCCCTCGCAAACTGGAATTATCCTTTCTTCTTCAGCCGTACCTATGTACCTACCTACGTATGTTGTTACTAGTGCTCAAACCCGTGCCTGTGTCACGGGAGAAGGTGTGCCTAACTATCAGTATCTTGTATAGTACGTACTACGCAGTAACTTGCACTCAGAAGTTTCAGGAGTTTGTCCTAGTTGTGTACATTGTCCAAAAGCTGAATGGCTTGCTTCTTCACTGCCCACTGTCCACCAAGGTGGGTGTGGGAGCAGAAGTGTACTGTGCGTAGGCTGAGCGAGCCGCGCACTTTATCCTCTATATAATCTCCTCTATTCAAGTCGCCACGCGGGCTTTCTGCTTCTCTTCTGCTCAGAGGAGATTGTCACTTTCTGCGTCATATGATACGTTGCCTGTCTGTCTGTCATGACAATCCACTAATTCCAGTTCCAGTGACAGCTAAAATCGCAAAGCCAATTCTTTCTCCAGCTCTCATCCCAGCCATCTGTTCTGTTCCCCATTCTTTTGTTTCAAATCACGACCCTTCAGAATCTGTTCTTGCACAGAAGAACGTTCAGTAATTAGCAACTTCAATGGCGGAGCTGGAATTTCTTATTTTGCAACTTCTGCTACTTCTACTGACATCAGCTTTGGTCACTGGAACACTGACTGAAGATGACGAACATAACCGGTGCACTCTAACTGCCAGGACTGGAGACCATTGTGACCCCGAAGATGGCCAAAAATATCGGGTTGAAGATGACATGACCCAGTACTTGTATTGCGATGGCCAGTTGAGGTACTGCTTTACTGTATGTTTGGTCTTGGTACCTTTATAGTGCACACATTGGGAGTGGGATGTATGTGACATGCAGTAAATGTTGGCAACTAACAGGTTTGCATTTGTGTCTGTCTGCTTGTAGGCAGCTGTTTCGTCAAAAATGTCCAGTGATCAGTGGGCAACAACGGATATTCAACTGCGATACACGGAGATGTGAAGAGAGCTCCATCAGAGCGCGACGGCAAGTTCCAGGTACATACTGTCCGTTACGTACCCACCTGGTACACAGTGCAGCCTGCATAACAATGTACCGACCAGCCAAACAGAACTGTGAATGTACGTACGTACATTTCATACCCAATGTTACCCTGCATGCTCTTGTTGTAAAGGAAGTGGTCTGCTTGGAGATCGATGTGCCTACAACACGGACTGCTTACCAGAAGGCATGTACTGCAGCAATGGACGATGCAGCTGTCTCTCCACCTATGTCACCAGGGACGCACACTGCTATGAAAGTAAGGCGTCAGAAAGATCAATATTTTCTTTCGAAGTGATTGGTGCATCTGGGTGATCGTTCGCTTCAGAAATTGATCCCACGAAGAGTGGTTGTCGCTATGTGGAGCAATGCATTGCTGTGTGGCCGATGTCCACGTGCACCAACGGCCTATGCCAGTGCCCAACTACGCACACGGAGGTGGAAACGAGGGATGGCTGGGTGTGCGTGCAAAGACCGGCAGGTAGAAACTAGGGTACTATGGCGTAAACCCGGCCTTGGGGAAATCTGGCCACCTAAGCTTCAGGACAGCACACAGCAACTAATGGACCGATTGAGACAAACTACGACACCAATCGATTCCTTGAACTCTCCTCTTTCTTTCAAACGAGGTATTTGGTTCATCGTTTGTTGCTGCAACAGCAAGCTGAAAGGAGCGTAGGTGGCCGGGTTTACCCCATGGCCGGGTTTACCCCATAATACCCTACTGAATAAAATTGTCAGCATCTGTGCATGCATATTTTTGCACTGACTGTTTCTTGCAGCCACTGGAGTAGAAGATGTGTGTCCGCTTCCTGAAGGATCGGGTCAGTACACTTCGCTGAAGGTTGCTGGCAGCACCGCCGGTACTATGATGCGAGTTCCCTGCTCCACTGGTGACAGCGGCTTGTGCGATGGCTTGGCGACAAGTGTGGTGAATAGAGAGACGGCTGTGGACATGTACGACTGCATCTTCAGCATCACCAGCGGTGGAACTACGGGAAATAATGGAATCTGCTGCCCTTCAAGAGGTACTGTATTTTGTACGTACGTACATGCTTTACTTTACGTCCTGTTATACCTACTGAGGTTTATAGTTTTGAAATTTGATTGAATATTACCGCAAAAGGAAGTCGCTAATTTTCCAGCTTACACCTGTTCCATGCCAGCTGCATCTGTGACTCCAGCAGGCAACGAGCCCAGATTTTACTACAACAGCATCACATCCACATGCGATCAGTTCCTGTGGAATTCCGGCGCTACTAACGGACACAATGCCAACACGTTTCGAACACAGGCTCATTGCGAAACCTACTGCAGAGACTGTAGGGGTTTAGAAACCTAACCTACATGTAATGTATCTATTATGTATTGTGATTTGTGAGTGAACATCGAGTTGATGCTGCTGTAGCATGTGACCGGGGGAGACCTCAATACTCCAGCTCGACGCCATTGGCTACCAGTCGTCCGGTCACTTGCACTGCTGCTGGAGGATGTGGTTCTGACTACCGGTGCAATCAGATTGGTGGCAATTTGCAGTACTGTTGTCCCACATCAAGTAGGTACAGTACATAACATATGAACATATAGATAATCATGCATATACTGTAGTTTGACAGCCAAAACGGAGAAAAAGGGGTTGAATGGAATGACCTTTGCTGCGAGTGGTGTATACATTATGGCATGCAATGCAAGTATTGTGTCTATCTATTGTGCTTTTGCGTTGAAGCGTTCATCTGTTCACCCAGAGGAGGTGTGCCATCGTCCCCAGCCAGTCCCAGTGCCAACTTCAATCCTGGATTCGTGGCTGCTCAGGGCGGCTACGGTGTAACTTCAGTACAAAGGTGGTACTATGACGCCAACAACCAGCGCTGCTCTACCTTCCAGTACTCGGGCTATGGAGGAAATTTCAACAACTTCAACACCAGAGCGGATTGTGACAACTTCTGCAGATCAAGTACTATGTACCCTAGTAATGTGCTTCTATGTGCAGTAGTACATAAGTGACACATGTTGATGTTTATGTGATGTGATAGGCCTACCTGTTGATGTGGTTTTCAGCTCTGTGTGAACAAGGAACACCCATCAGGGACACGAATGGCAACTACATGGCCTGTGGCCAGTGTCCGCAATCTCATCAATGCACCAACAACGTTTGCTGCCCAAGACCGCGTACGACTCTTATAGCAAACATCATTGCCATGCAATACATTTTTCAATGGTGCTGCCCCCTGTCTGACGACTGCCATTATTTCACTTTTAGAGACGGTTTGTTCTCAAGAGATGGAAGTTGGCACTTGTTCATCGTTCGTCAGTCGCTACTGGTACAACCCAGTGTCCAAAAACTGTCAACTCTTCGCCTATTCTGGATGCCAGGGAAATGATAACAATTTCGATACTTCCATCAAATGCCAGCAGTATTGCCAAAACTCTAATCGTAAGCGAGCAGACGTCTACCATTTTCGGAGAGTTCTGATCTGACATACAGTGCTGACATACTGTACGTTCTGATCTGACATACTGTACCTACCTACTGAAGTAGGCCTACGTATACAGTAACATTAATTTGTTGAAATTGTAATTTGTTTCATATTGCAGCTGCCCCACAATGTCCTCAGGGAGATGCGTTCAGAAATCCGGTCAGTGGTGACTATGCGACCTGCTCAAATTCTGGCGTAGGTGCTCAGTGTCCTCAAAATCATGAGTGCTACAATGATGGACAACGTTTCGCGTGCTGCCCTACCAAAGCGTTCACCTGCTCACTGCCGGCACAAACTGGCATTCTGTGCGGTGGAAGATCTACCCGCTTCTACTTCGACAGTTCCCAACAAGCCTGTCTGTCTTTCACTTACCTAGGCTGTGATGGCAACTCCAATAATTTCCCATCCATTGATTCCTGTGAACGGTACTGTGGAGTTGGAGGTAGCTAAGCATGGGCCACCCTGTCGGTTAGGTCACGTCGGTGTTATTGTGCCATTGTATTGTAGTGTTTGGCTTAGGTATTTTATATTTTGTGCATTTCAGGGTGTCCCAATGGTGGCGTTGGGTTCAGAGAGCCTTCAGGCCAGCTGAGAGTTTGCAATGGGGGCGTTGCGTGTCCCAGTGGTTATGAGTGTGATCTGGTCACTCTATCATCTAGCAGCCAAGTCAACTATTGCTGTCCAACAAAAGGTTTATATTTTATAGTTCGCTTAGACATAGGCCTACCTACTTTTCATGTTCTTTTTCAAGATTCATGGATCCATGATCTTGCCGCTGCTGCTACAACTTTTTATATCTCGCCTGTTCCTATGTATTTCAGCGTATGTCTGCAGTAGACCACCCAATTCTGGTGGGGTAGGCTGCAACAGATCTGCAACGCTGACTCGCTATTACTTCAACATGGCGACCAAACAGTGCCAGCCCTTTCAGTTCAATGGATGTGGAGGGAATGCGAATAACTTTGCCACTTTGACCGAATGTAACAACTTCTGCCATTCTTCAGCTTGCAACGCTGGAGAGATCGCGTTTCGCAACCCAGATTCGCCAACTCCTCTGAGCTGCAATCAAGCTCTTACTAACAGTTGCCCATCTGGGTTCAGCTGCAAAAGGGATACAATTACTGAGAATAGCATCTGCTGTGGGTCTACTGATATGGGTAAGATACAGTGTAGTGTACTAGCAAAGGCATCATTCACCTGTGGCGGCCGAAAAATCGCCTTCTATAATAAAATACTTACACATACAGTATGTGCGGTACCCTACAAAACTTGGAAATTATTGCAGGCGTTTGCCCTCCTGGTGAGCGAGCATATGTTGACAGCTCCAGCGAAAGAGCAAGAGAGTGCAGACCCAACATTGCTGGCTCCTGTGCCAATACATACCTTTGCAGGTTTAATGCACAAAGTGGAAAGTATTACTGCTGCTCATCATCCACTGGAGGTACCCACCAACACACATGCTCGCACGCATGAATGGTTTATCAAGGAAAAGTTGTTGCTTGTTGCAGATGTCTGTCCTGCTGACAAGGTCACACAACGAGTGCCTGGAGCAACTCAGGCTGTCAGATGCCTTCTTAGCAATGTAGTGAATGTATGTCAGCCTGGCTACAGCTGTCAGTCAAATATTCCGGAGGCATTCCAGGGATACTGCTGTTCCACTAATCGTATGTATGGTGCAGCAAGCTGATGGAACAATGATTTGCTGAAGATGAAACACGGTTGATCACTGTGAATGATGATGATAGTGTTTGATGTTTCGCAGCTATCTGTCCAAATGGAGGTTCCTACTACTCTGAACCTACTGGTCTTAATGCTGGGAACCCTAGAGCTTGCACAGCAGGCCTGTCTGGCCAATTTTCCACATGTCCAGCCTCGTACACATGTCAAGCCACCAGTCCAGGGTTCAATGCAGGTTACTGTTGCACTGAGGCCGGTGCTTCAGGTGAGAAAATACATATTTAATACCCAACCCACCATAGCCAAACAACTTCGTAGTTGTGGAAAAGCTAGTTGTTTCAGTGTGTGGGGCTCTTCTTTCACTTCGTTCTGGTGGCAACCCTGTACCTTGTCAGCCAAACAGGCCGATGGGTTCACCCGGATCTTGTCCAATTGGGTACAATTGTCAGCTGTACAGTCCTACGAATACGTACTACTGTTGTCAAGCATCCAGTGGTATGTGCAACAGATTACTGTAATGCCGCGTTTATAACCCCCGGGGGTTAATAAAACGTTAGTGGCCGATTAGGGGGTATACGGGGAGGGGTTATACACGGGGTGGGGTTATATACGAAGGCATTATGCAACAGCGCCCAATATGGGGTTTTTTGACCTCCTGAGCTCATTTTTGACCTTATTTGAGGTGTTTTCTGAAGTAATAACCTGAAACCTGGTAAATACTGACTCATAACATCTCAGAAAATTCCATAAGTAACCTTTTTCAAGAAGGCATACTTTTGTTCGTCAGGTTGAAAGTGTATAAGGAAAGCTGTCAGATGCGGTGTTTATGCCGTAAAACGAAGTAAAACGGTGTTTTACCCGTGTTTTCTATGCAAAAACATTGATTTTTGTTCATCTTTCGCGGTTTATGATAGGGGGTTATATACGAGGGCAAATGAACTTAGTGGCCGATCAGGGGGGGTTATATACGATGGGGTGTTATATTCGAAGGGGGGTTATAAACGCGGCATTACAGTACACCTTTTGGTCTCTTAGTGTGTTTTCACGTACAATATGTACATACCTACAGTTGTGTGCAGCTGTGTACGTGCAGTTGTGTACGTACACAGTGGACGTACATATCCCGTAAAACGGCAGTGCTGAAGTCGTCAAATTGGGCGTTGAGGGTTTCATTTTTATTTTCATTCATTTTTGCATGAAGTCGTCAAGTTCGACCACCTCTGCTGTTTTCCAGTTTTTGATGAAAATTTTTGAAGACTTCATTTTCGGTAAATATGTACATAAGTCGTCAGTGAAGACTTTATTTTGTTTTTTTCGGTAAAGAACTCCCCATTCAGATTTCACTATAAAAGAGATTAGGGAGAGATGATATTTTAATAAAATCTTCAGTAGTTGTTCCCTTCTAAATATAAAAAAAAAAAAAAAAAAAAAAAACTCTCCACACTTCCCCCTCCCCCCCACTGAAACCCTCAAAAAAATTGACTAAAAACTGCAAAAAACCGCGCGGTTTCCTACTTTCACCGCGTTCCGCACGGTACACTCTGAAAAAGAGCCCGAAGTAGTCAAAAAATTTCATTCCGCTTTGGGGATCCACCTTACAAAAGGGAAAAAAACCCAAACCACTTACGGTTATGGTTGTGTACGTACTACGTACGTACGTAACATTCATTTAAGGTGTGTGTGGAACCAATCCTAATTCGCTGCCTTATATTTCCAATGGTCAACCAATGGTGTGTCAACCCAATACTTTGAACCCATGCTTTCCTGGGTACACGTGTCAGCAGCTTGGAACGAGTGGCACTTACTACTGCTGTTCTGGAACTGGAAATGGTACTATAGCAATTTTCCCATTTGCTGTGTTCGGAAGCAAAGCGTAACGATACTTTTTTGATTTTTGATACAGATGGTTGTCCGCTCGGGTCTGTGAGAAGCCCGGATGTTCCAGTGTGTAATGTTGAGGCCAACAATTGTCCCAGTGGGTATACATGCCAGTTCAGTGCAACCACTGCACGCTACCAGTGCTGCAGTATTGTCAGAGATCCCACTCCAGGTATGGTCTGGTTTTTACCACGAATGATAGCCATAAAGAGGAGATAATCGTCATTGCTAGCCTGTAATATTTCTGACATAGTTGTTTATATTGTTTCAGCAGCAGTACGTGATGGTTGTCCACCAGGACTCACAGGTTACATGCAACCTGGTGCCAACACTGTGCAAACCTGCACTCTGGGATTTGGCCAACAGTGTCCAATCAACTACTCGTGCCAGTATTCGTCAACTCTCCACAAATTTCAATGCTGTGGTAACACGACGCTAACGCCAATGGACCCCTCGCCAATTGCGCCATTGACACTGGGTATAGCTGTACAGTACGCAAAGCGGTCTGTTTTCCAACCTAAACCTGGCTCATGCAAAATACAGTAGAATATTGCTTCCTTGCTTGATAGGTATGTACTGTATATGTTTGGTATTGTTTTACAGCTGTTTCCTGTCCAATTCCTGGCCAGCGCATTGCACCTGGAAGTCAGAGTTGCACCCCTGGATATGGCAATGTATGTCCAGCTGGTTACACTTGCCAGTATTCAGTCACTGGCCAGCAGTATGTCTGCTGTGGAGGAACAAGACCATTTGTTACTGGTAGCTCCACAGTGTCTTCTAAGCTTTGCCCATTACTGAAGCAGTTGCCAGTTGCAATCAATATCAAGAGTTTTTTCAGGTCAAACCTGTCCGCCTGGTTCAAGTGTGCTCATAAATCCTGTGAGCAATCAACCTCAAACTTGCACTGGAAACTTCAATGGTTGTCCTCCAGGTTACGCATGCCGCTACTCCGTTACAATGAGATCATACTACTGCTGTTCAAGCAGTCAGCCAGGACCCATCATTAGTCCCATTGGAATGGGTAAAACGATTTTGTTTTGCTGCTCTAGAGCTACGTAGTACTGATAATATGTGCTGCTTTGCAAGCTCAAAGACTGTATCATAGCTTTGCATATAAGCATTGCAGTACCCTAACCTTGTATAGCTGCAAACTGCCCTGCTTTGCACAGCTGTCAGTCTGTATGCTCTACCATTGTGCGCTTCAATTCTGGATTTTGTGATCACAAACTGCCGCCGTTTTTGTTCCCATTTGTAGCATGTTCTGGATCTTGCATGCCTCATGAAACCAGCTTTTTGTGTCAGTATGGCTACACTTGCCAGTTCACTGGTGGTGGATATCAGTGCTGTGCCAAAGAAGGTGGAGGAATGACCTTTGGTGGAGCAGGAAGTATGCTCGCTCTTACTAATAATCTGAAGCTATTGTAGCTTTGCATTTTACAGTCATATACGTACATACGTTTATAACATAGCCGTTTGTGTGTACACAAGGCAAATGGATTGCCGCGTTGCTACTAACGATGAACTGTGTAACGTATGCATACCGTAACCGTATGGTGTTTAGGCCGTGGATGCGCAAGCGGCACGGCCTTCCTGTATCCAGGCACCAATCGACCCCTAGCCTGTGTTCAAGGTGGAAGCCCTTGTCCTCCAGGCTACTCGTGTCAAAGGACCACCGCCGGCTCTTTCCAGTGTTGCAGCGGCACCTTTCAAACCTTCTCCAACTTACAAATGCAAAAGATAGAGCTGGTGCCATTTGATTCACATGACGACCACGGCCATCTGTACAATAATGGCTCATTTTCCTACAAGAATCCGCTTGGAGCTGCGTGCCTCGAAGATGCAGAATGTCCATACGATTGTGGCAACTTTGTGAACATCCGGGTGTGCAAGTGTGGAGACAGCAAGATCCTGGATTTGACAGTAGATGTGCCCAGATGCAGTAAGAAAGGCTTGCTTGTTTCAGGAATATTGCTATTTTTTGTTGAAATTACTACAGTCTTCGTGTTTTCAGCTTCCTCCTGTGCTCATGGAAGGCTTCTGGCGGGAGTTTGTGTACATCAGGGGGCACAAACTCTAAACGACGACGATGATGTCGAATATTGGGGCTCAGAAGAGCAGCGATAGCATCCACGTATTCGCTGTGTTGTTGCCGCCATCACTTTTACCCAATCCAGGTCTTCAGGTGTGCTCCACACAGGGTGCCGTTGACAACTCTGTGATCGTCGATTTACTGGGCGTGACAGCTTCCACCGATGTACATGCTATTCATCCAAGGTCGTGGTTCATTGGAAGAAGTTCATTATTATTCACCAACGTACATAAAAGATGGATGAGGAAAGGCTATAAGCCATAAAGCTAACGTACAGTACAGTATACTTCCGACAAACGGGTACACTGAATAAATGTAGTAGAGTACGTATGCATGTAATACCACATGAAGGTGTATGTAAATGTATCCTATTATGGGCTAAAGTGATGGGCAGGGTTCTGTACGTATATGTACTGTACGGTGTTTATTACTGGTTTGATGTAGGCTACGTTACATATTTATCAGTTATGTGATAAAAGTGCAGTACATACATATCTAATTATCTGCCTATCTACGTGGTACGTATTGACTAGAATTGCCTAGTGGTTGGCGTGCTTTCAAAAGAGGCCGTCCTCTCTGGTGGGCAGGCGCCGGCCAGGTGTTTGCTTGCGGTGTGTTTATAGCTGAGAATTGGAGCAGTTAGCCGTGAAACTGACATCACAGATCCGGCGCTCGCTGCGCTTGCGCTCCCTCGCAAACTGGAATACTACCGCTCCTTTCCCAGTAGCCCTGCGTTGTACACAAACACACTCTAGGGCAGTGCACATACTGTACCTACATACATTGTGTGTGTGTTCGTACTGTTTGTTGGATGTCGTAGCAAGGAAAGTTGTCCTCTAGCCGCTAAAGGAGGACAGGATATCTTGTCTGCTGCTTCGACCAAGCTGAAGTGGTTGGCAGCATGGTTGCGTGGGTTGTAAGCTGGCTCTGTCTTTTGGCAGGAGTGCTACATTAGCTGGCTAGGTGGAGGAGGGCGCAGGTGAATTTGTCGCTCCACTTGACGTGCATTGCACCCCACCGCCCAAAATCCCCTTGAGTCAATACACACGGCTTCTGTTTCAGGAGGCTACATACGTACCTAGGGGTCGTAACTACTGTGAACGGGGTAATTTTGGGATAGCAGAAAAGTTTCAGGACAATTTTCTGTTTTCCAATCTACTGATATTTGATTTCAAAAGCGTTGACGATATTCGGCAGATTTGCTGATTTTTTTCACACCCTCTTGTCCCAAACTCCTAAATACATAAAATACTACGCCTACCTTTACTACGTTGTACACATTTGGGCTAAGGCACATCTCGACTTCCAAAATGACATCATCCCAAAATATCTTCTTTTACAGTAGTCCTCAGTCTTTTCAGCCCAGCTGTCAGAGATCCATTGTCACTTTTTTGCGTCATATGATGCCGCCGGCTGCCTGTCGTGGCAATCCAAGGGCAGCTAGCACTTTTTAATCCGCACAAAACAAACCGCAGATCTCTCTCTCTTTCCTCCCGATTTCCATTCTGAAATCACGATCGCCGGCTATTCTTGTACATAGCCTCGTGGAAAGAAAACAGAGGGCATTAGCGAATGGCGGTCCTCATCTGTCAATTACTACTACTGACGTCACTGCTCGGTAAGAAACATTACAGTACTAGCAAATGTCTACTTGATTTGTAAAGTTAATCTGAAAACTTCATTTGCGTAAACTTGTCGTGTGGCGTGCATGCGACTTGCTGACACTTCTTCTCCTTTTGTTTATTCACCAAACTTTCTCCACATTAGCATTGAGTGCTCAAGTGTGTAAACAATGCGCGTACATTGTGTGATGAGGGGAGGTTTCCCAGCCTTCTTATGCGCTGAAGTGTGTGCTTGATACCCTGGTCATCGGAAATTGTCCAACTACCCTACAATTTCCTTCTTTTTCATACTTTTGTTGCAGCAGTTTCACAGCTCGGATTACCGTCTTTTTTCCAGGCTTCTTTTTGCTTTTACTCTGGAGGTCTGGAAACACCAGAAATGCAAGTTCCCCCAGAAAAAAGGTGTAAAGTAAACAAAACAAAAGAATCTTCCCAATCGAAACAAAGAAAGCCAGAACTTCGGCAAATGTTTACACATTTCAAAAGTCTTTTTCTTGTCAAAAGAAGTAAAAAATGACGATGACATCAATTGCAATACCTATACAAATGGGTTGGATGCAGGCATACGGTAATTGTTGTGGCCAGTGCACAGTGAAGCGGGGAACATGTTTATGCATGTTTAGCATTGGGAACCGGAAAGTCAACTAAAGAAGGAGAAGATGATCGTTGTGTAGCAAGTGCCAAAGCTGGAGATCCTTGTGACCCAGAGCAGAGCCAAAAATATCGGGTTGAAAATGACGTGACTCAGTATCTCTACTGTGACAGCAAGTTGAGGTAAATTTGCATATGCATGATGAAAACAATGACAAGCAATACAAGTGTTTTGAGACTAGGGCACTCTCTTGTTTGCAGACTACTGCTTCCTCAGAAATGCCCAGTGATCAGTGGGCAACAACGCATATTCAGCTGTGATACACAAAGATGCGAAGAAAATTCTATCAGGGCACGACGCCAAGTGCCAGGTATGTACAGTGCCATACCACCATATGTTTCACACCCCTCCATAGTGGTTTCTCTTTCATTAGGGAGCGGTCTAGTTGGAGATCGATGTGCCTTCAACACGGACTGCTTACCAGAAGGCATGTACTGCAGCAATGGACGATGCAGCTGTCTCTCTACCTATGTCACCAGAGACGCACATTGCTATGAAAGTACAGGAAATTTTCCATCATGCATCAGTATTTTCGTGAATTTGCATAAGGTTTGGGCCTGTGTTTCATTCAGAAGTTGACCCAACGAAAAGCGGCTGTCGTTATGTGGAACAGTGCACTGCAGTGTGGCCGCAATCAACTTGCACAAATGGTGTGTGTCAGTGCCCCGGGACGCACCAAGCCACAGAAACGCAGGACGGATGGGTGTGCATCCGGAGCCCAAGTAAGTCACACACAAAGGACCAACAGGCTTCCTTCGCTAAGGTTAAAGCTGCTGAAAGGGAAATACTGTTGTTTTCCAGCTGGGGGCGAGACGGACGTCTGTCCGTTTCCTGAAGGAGCCGGACAACTCACATCGCTGAAAGATAGCATGCCTAAAGTGGTTCCCTGCGATCCTGCCACCACTGGAATATGCGACGTCGCCTCCGCAGTCACGGACAGGGAAACGGCCGTCGACATGTACGACTGCATTGCAAATCTTTTCCCGCCAGCCGCGACGCCATCACCCGGTATCTGTTGTCCCTCCAGAGGTAAAGGTACATTGGTATTCATAGCATCTGTACATACAGTACATAAAACTAAGGCCAAAAGGGAGGGAGAGCAGAGAATGACCGACGATTCGAATTGCCTATCTTGTGGCTTATGCCTTTTTTGTTGACGCAAGGAGACCGCCAAAGCGCCCAGGTGCGTGTCAGTTTCTTTGCCTTTAAGCGACAGCACCATGCAGGAATTGTATTCAATATCTGGCCGCATCTTGCTTGGAAATGCTTCGCTCTGATTTATAGCTTACGCCTGCACGATGCCGGCGCCAGTGGTGACACCGGCTGGGGCAGCGCCCCGCTACTACTACAACAGCGTCACATCCTCTTGCGAACAGTTCCTGTGGAACGCGGATCCTATGACTACAGGACAAAACGCGAACGTCTTTCTAACGCAGCCTCAGTGCGAAACGTTCTGCAGAGACAGTAAGGACCGAGAATATACTGCAGGAGATATCGCATGCTTGAATTGAATAAATGCAGTGTATGATGATGACAACCTGTGGAATGTTTTAGCGTGCCCCAGAGGTCGTCCCCAGTACAACAGCGCAACGCCAGTAGCCACCCGTCGCCCTGTGACCTGCACGACAACTGGTGGATGCAACACGGACTACCAATGCAACCGCATCGGCGGCAACTTACAGTACTGCTGCCCTTCATCAAGTATGTACACAACATACCATACACCCTCAAAACCTGAGAAAATTCGTACATCCTACTTCGGTGAAAACACATTGAAAATAATCGAGCGCTGTCTGTCCATGCGCCGCATGCAAAGAAGTACGGCGCGCGCGTAGACAGTTGCGAAATGCGCGCCAAATTCTAGTCCGCTTCTTTCGCAGCTGTCTACGAGCGCGCGCCGTACTTTGCACGCGGCGCATAGACAGCCGCCCGGTTATTTTCAATGTGTCTTCACCGATGTTGAATGTACGATTTTCCTCAGGTTTTCATGGGTAGACCTACAGTATTTTGCATTACACCATGAATCATCTATCATGTGATACCTAGGTAGCTCAGTAATCTTGTCGGGCCCTGTCAAAATGGTCGAGAGTTGTTTGTTGCTCTCCTATTGCAGCATTTATCTGCTCCAACAGAGGTGGCGTGCCCTCGAATCCAACTAATCCTACCAACCCCTTCAATCCTGGATTTTCCGGCATGAGTCAAGGTGGTTACGGTATGACTGCAGTGCGAAGATGGTACTACGATGTTAATACCAAGAGCTGCAGCACCTTCGATTACACTGGCTATGGCGGAAATTTCAACAACTTCAACACCAGGGCCGACTGTGACAATTTCTGCAGAACTTGTAATACCCATTTGAAATTCTCTAGCATTCTGTGTTTTGCGGTGAAAAAGCTCGAAATCATGATTCTGATAAAGCATGACGAAATAGGAACTTGCTTTTGTAGTGCTGTGCGATCAAGGAACGCCCATCAGAGATACGAGTGGCAACTATATACGGTGTGGCCAATGTCCGCAGACTCATCAATGTCAGAGCGACGTCTGCTGTCCTCGACCGCGTAAGATTTGAAGGGCTGCATAGTGGTAGTGGATGTGCCTGTCTCTATGTACTGTCCATGAACATGCTCGCCTGGCCGTTAGGTTACATTTTTCTCTATGATTTACAGAAACCGTCTGCTCTCAAGAGATGGAAGTTGGCACCTGTTCATCGTTTGTTAATCGCTATTGGTACAATCCTGTCACAAAGAACTGTCAACTGTTCGGTTATTCTGGATGTCAGGGAAACGACAACAATTTCGAGAATGCCATCAGGTGTCAACAGTTCTGCAGAAATACAAATCGTAAGCGCCGGCCAATACACGTACCTACACACGTACGGCGTACACGGTTAAAGTACGACCAAGTTTGGAGCTGAAACGTGGCCTTTTCAGCTGAACCGCAATGTCCCCAAGGAGACGCCTTCAGGAATCCCACCAGTGGAGATTATCAGACCTGTTCCAACTCTGGAGTGGGAACTCGATGCCCCGGAAATTACGAGTGCTACTATGATGGACAACGCTTCGCCTGTTGCCCCACCAAATGTACGGTACAGGTTGAAAGAAGAAGGTACAGTACCAAAACGAATAATTATTGAAATTCGTCGGGAATTGGTATCAAAAGTACGTACGTAATACGCTACGTATGGCCCTGCTGTCGTTGCAGCATTTACCTGTTCTCTGCCGGTACAAACTGGCATTCTGTGTGGTGGAAGATCCACCAGGTACTATTATGACAGTGCGCAACAGACCTGCTTGTCCTTCACTTACCTGGGCTGTGACGGAAACTCAAATAATTTCCCCTCAATTGAAGAATGCGAGCAGTACTGTGGAGTAGGAGGTATGATGTACAGTACAGTGCAGCGGGGTGCTCGACTTACGTACACAACCCGTTTCGTACCCCGGTTTTCGTACCCTGCTCATTTGGTAGTCTTTGCAGTTCGTACCGGACCCACCTGGTACACTCCTCGATTCATACCCAAATTTTGCCTACACAATTTGTTAGCAGTGCGATTCGTACACTTGCATCTATTACACAAATTGTTTCGTACATTCTATGGTAGGTACACTTCCCAGTAAGTATACACATTATTCTTCGGTCCTTGAAGAATGAATTTTCATCGGTAGTTGGTCAAGAGATCAAGTTGGTCAAGACGTCAACCCTGAAAAACTAGGGTATGTCAAGAGGTCAGGTAAGTGCGCCAATAAATCATGCGTCAAAAAGTCAAGCGCTCAGCAGGGATTTGCGGCAAGAGATCAAGTACATGCGCCAAGAGATCAACCAGGGAACAGGTGCGTCAACTGTTCAAGTGGGTGTGCCAATGGGCCAAGTCAGGCTTATGTTGAGGCCTAGGTTTAGGCTTAGGCTGAGGCTTAGGGTTAGGCTTATGTAGGCTGAGGCTTAGGGTTAGGCTTAGGCTTAGGGGTTGGCTTTGGCTGAGGATTAGGCTTCACCTTAGGCTGAGGCTTAGGCAGGCTTAGGGTTAGGCTTAGGCTGAGGATTAGGCTTCACCTTTGGCTGAGGCAATCTGGGGGCAAACTTTCGGGAAAGTTTTCTTCTCGACCTACATATCCAATCCTTTCGTTATGAGCAGAACGACAGTTGTATGATGCCGTTTGTTTCACTTATGTAGCTATTGTTGATTTCGACAAGCATGTATGATTGGAATGACCTGTAGGTACAGTAGTGTGCAAATTTGTGTGTGTACTACGTATGTCTAAGTGTACGAACAAAAAAGTGTACGAATCGGGGGGTGTCAAATGTACGAAATGAAAGTGTACCGATCAACAAGTGTACGACAAAAGCAGTGTACGTAATGGCATGGGTACGAAAGTGTAAGTGTACGAAACGTGCGGGTACGAATCGGCAGTATACGAAACGGTGAGTGTACGTAATGCGAGCAGATCAGTGCAGCCTACCTGCAATGTTGGGTAAATGGTACGTAAATCCGTTCCGCACCAAATATCAGTACTATTATTTATGATTGAGGCTTGTCAGAACAACAAATTACGCATTTTTGGGTGTGACTGACGAGACGAGGCACGTATCCATTGCATTGCAGGCTGTCCGAACGGTGGCGTTGGAGCGAGGGAGTCAACTGGTCAGCTGCGAGTGTGCTCAGCTGGAATCACCTGCCCCAGTGGCTACGAATGCAGCTTAGTCACGCTGTCCTCCAGTAGTCAGGTCAACTATTGCTGCCCTACAAAAGGTATCCTTATCGTTATCAGCGTCACTACGTACACAGTGCAGCTAAGTCAGTGCCCCGGGTAAATTTGGTTTTGCGCTATCTTACGCGGTACAAAATTTGCAAAACTTAACGATAAAGACGTAGGTTTAGTGTAGCTGGCCATGCTTTTATGATATCTATTTTCAGCTCAGATCTGCAGCAGGCCGCCAAACTCTGGAGCGTTGAGTTGCAGCAGGGCGTCAACTGTTACTCGATACTACTTCAACTTCGCGACGAGACAATGCCAGCCATTTCAGTTCAATGGCTGCGGGGGAAACGCGAATAATTTCGCCAATTTGGCAGAGTGTAACAACTTCTGTCAGTCGTCCGCTTGCAACGCTGGAGAGATCGCGTTTCGCAACCCAAATTCGCCAACTCCTGTGAGCTGCAATCAAGCTCTGTCCAACAGTTGCCCCAATGGCTTCAGCTGCAGAAGAGATAGCATCACTGGAAATAACATCTGTTGTGGATCTACTGACATGGGTACGTATGTATAATGCAGGTATACTGGTGTCGTAGTCTTGTTTATGTGACGTCAATCGCATATAAACTTCCATTCTCAGTGAGTGACTTGGTGTTTTGTTCTGTTTTAGGCGTTTGCCCACCTGGCGAGAGAGCCTTTGTGGAGAGCGCCAGTCAAAGCGCCAGAGAATGCAGACCCAACATTGCCGGCTCCTGTTCCAACTCTTACCTGTGCCGATTCAATGCACAAAACGGGAAATACTATTGCTGCTCGTCGGCTACTGGAAGTACGAACTGTGTCTGTGTATGACTACTGTATGCATACAGGTATTTCACCAACCATACATTCATATTGCACCATCGGCATGGTTGCTGTCAGACAATTCTTCCTGTGTGAAATGAGTAGATGAGAGTATGTTGCAGCTCTGTGCCCTGCTGGCAAGGCAACTCAGAGGGCAGCGGGAATTAACCAGGCCACGCGATGTGTGCTCAGCAATGTGGTGAATGTGTGCAATGCTGGATACAGTTGTCAGTCAGCTGTTACGGGGGCCTTCCAAGGATACTGCTGCTCCACAAATCGTACATAAACTTGATTGCTACACCTTTTTGTGCTGTTATGCAATGATAAAAGATACGTGCGTGCTTTCCAGCTGTCTGCCCAAATGGTGGAACCTATTACTCTGAGCCCACCGGCCCCAATGCTGGCAACCCTCGAGCGTGCACTGCCGGTCTATCTGGTCAATTTTCCTCCTGTCCAGGAACTTACACCTGTCAAGCCACCGCCATTGGCACAAGCACTGGATACTGCTGTACAGGCGCAGCTGCTTCAGGTGAATTCCATGCAAGATGTTATGTAGCAGCAGCCCTTTTGCATTGTAATACTGTAGACTACACATAATGGACAGCACATGAATTCAAGAGAAGATATTTTGCAGTTTGTGGGGCCCTCTTGTCCCTGCGATCTGGCGGCAACCCTGTGCCGTGCCAGCCTAATCAATTGCTGGGTTCTACTGGATCTTGTCCAACTGGATATAATTGTCAACTGTACAGTCCAACAAACACCTACTACTGCTGTCAAGCATCCAGCGGTACGTTTGTTAGAGCTTTTTATGTACCTAACTTCCGTCGCCTTATTTGTGGCTCCTGGTAATGGTTATGGGTAAACATTACTTACTACTACGTGTAGCAAAACCATTCTTGAAGTATTCTTACAGGAGTAAAGATGGTTTGAATTGAACTCCTAGGTGTTTGCGGCAATAGCCCAAATTCTCTTCCCTATATCTCAAATGGCAATCCGATGGTTTGTCAACCGAATAGCATCAACTCCTGCTACCCTGGTTACACTTGTCAACAGTTCGGAACCACTGGAACCTACTACTGCTGTTCTGGAGCTGGAAATGGTATGGATGCCTTCAGCAGTATAGTATGCATGCATCTCTCTGTGTAAAGTTTTGGTCCAAAATGAATGGATATGAATTTTTCAACAGATGGTTGCCCACCTGGGTCAACTAGAAATGCACAAGTGCCAGTCTGCAACGTCGGCACCAACAATTGTCCCAGCGGTTACACCTGTCAGTTTAGTGCCACCACTTCTCGATACCAGTGTTGCAGTATTGTGAATCAACCTGCACCGAGTACGCAATCATTCTACAATCATTCTATTCTCTACTTTACTGTACCTACGTTACGTACAGATGAATATTGTCTTGTATGTACGTGGATGGAACGCGAAATGTGAGAGTTGTTTGATATGGCAATTTTTTGTACTTTGAAGCCACTAACAGCGGTTGTCCACCTGGCCTTGTGGGCTTTGTGCAGCCTGGCACCAACATCGTTCAAACCTGTACACTGGGCGTGGGCCAGCAATGCCCCATCAACTACTCGTGTCAGTATTCCGTAACGCTGAACAGATACCAGTGCTGTGGCAATGGCAACGTTGCTCCCGTGTCTCCAATTACTGTCGCCCCACAACCGGGTTAGCAGCATCTTATATACAGGGTGTGTCAGAATTTACTCTCCGGATGTTTGTTCTTATAACTCCACAACGGAGCGTAATTTGTCACTGCGGTCTTTGTATTTTGTAGCTAAGGCTTCTACAATTGAGCAGGAAAAATTTCAGCCCCGTAGTCCCTCTACCAAGGAAGTTATGAAGGCTCAAACTTTCGGACACGAAATTTACGTTTATTTTTCACTATGGGGGCAAAACCAGGATTAAGGACAAAGTTACCACTCCACAGCTGAGTTTTTCAATTTTCTTCGTACTACCGCAGCAGATTTGGTGTTCTGCCGCATCCTGCATAGGATATTGAACATGTGTTGAAAATGTATTAGCTTTGGGATCGTAGAATATGCTAGGCAAATCCTCGATTTCTGAGGTCAGACATTTTGAGCTGTTTTGAGCCGCTTCCTGTTGGCCTAGAAAATTGAAATTTTGCCTGCGCAAACATTGAAGCCTTGGCTAGATGTTGCAAAAGACCGCAGTGAAAAATGACGCTCCATTGCCGAGTTATAAGCACAAACATCCGGAGAGTAAATTCATACAACTTTGTATACACATATCACAGCTCATTGCCAGCAAAATTGACGGACTTGTTCACATACAGTATGTACAATATCACAGCTGATGTACGATAGATGTCCTGTTTTTCTAGCTGCCACATGTCCTATTCCGGGTCAGCGCGTTGCAGCCGGATTACAAGCTTGCACCCCTGGAGTCAACAGCGTGTGTCCAGCTGGTTACACCTGCCAGTACTCAGCCACTGGTCTGCGCTATGTCTGCTGTGGCGGATCTATTGTTTCTGGTGAGCTTTCTCGCTTTAGTTGCAGCTCTTTCCCGTCTTCTTTCGCAGCAACGATTGACGCAGCCAATGATTCGTACGATGGCGGTGGTTCAGTCTCGTCATCACATTGCACCACTTGCTCGTAGTCGGGTGGGGGAAGCTCTTCGGCCTCGTTGAGCGTGTTGATGTCAATATCGCAGTGACTCAATCCCTCTTGAGTCCGCCAGTATCTGATGGGGAGAGCGAGAACTCTGACTGGGGTCTGTCTGCTGTGGCGTATGCCCAGTTGCTGCAGCTGTCTGCGCATGGCTGATGTCACGGTGATGTTGTACAGTACTCTCATGGGCAGTAGAATGCCAACGGTGCAGACTAGATGCTCGGTTAGCAGGGCGCAGAGCACGTAAGCGATGGGACTTGTGTCCAAGTGGCTCACAACTGCTGAAGTCTCAGCTTTGAGCATGACACAGAGTATGATTGATCCTGCAACATTTTTCAGTCTGTCAATGTACGAACGTACTTACGCAGTAGTAACCCTTGATGGCTCTGGTGACCATACCTAGTGACTTACCAAATATTTCGCATACCACCAGTGGCACTTTCCCCACAAAATAGCCAAGAAGCTTCAGTCCATTTGCTTGCTGCATGGCTGCATACAACTGACAAATGGCGAACAAAAGAGCACCCAGTGACAGAAGTAGGAAGTAGCAACCTGATACCCAGATTTTTTGAAACAATGCAACCAGTACGACGATTAAGAGTGCTATCGCATTGATTGTTTCAATGCAGAGGACATATTTGCAGAATTTCTTCTGCTTTTTAGTCATTTCTTCAGGCAACAATTCAGAAGGCATCTTGCCAGAAAATTGAGTGTTATGAACTTTATTTTAGTACTAGAAGTCGGGAAGTGCTCGCTCACGGAGCAAAGGAAGTTAGGGGCCAACCGGGTGGTGTGTGTAGTGGGCCTAATTTGTACCACATGCAAGTATGAATTGACTGAAACAAGTGTTTGTAAGGGGCCTACTGCTGCTACACGCAAGTTTCAAAGGACGGAAACAAGCGTGTGTAGGGGGCCTATTAGCTGCTACACGCAAGTAAGAATTGACTGAAACAAGCGTGTGTAGGGGGCCTACTGCTGCTACACGCAAGTTGCAAAGGACGGAAACAAGCGTATGTAGGGGGCCAAATGCTGCTGCACGCAAGTATGAATTGACTGAAACAAGCGTCTGTAGCGGGCCTACTGCTGCTACACGCAAGTTGCAAAGGACGGAAACAAGCGTGTGTAGGGGGCCAAATGCTGCTGCACGCAAGTATGAATTGACTGAAACAAGCGTCTGTAGGGGCCTACTGCTGCTACACGCAAGTTTCAAAGGACCGAAACAAGCGAGTGTTGGGGCCCTCACAAAAGCATTCGTTCATTGACCGTTTGGGGCTAACACAAAAGCGTGCGTTCATGGACCATCTGTGGGCCATCAGAAAAGCATGCGTTCATGGATCTTGTTGGGCCCATCAGAAAAGCGTGCGTTCATGGCCCCAACAACGTTTTTGCCAACGACTGAAACTAGAACAAGGATCTGGTATCAAAAATCTGCTTAGCAAAAACGTTGTTGGGGCCATGAACGCACGCTTTTCTGATGGGCCCAACAAGATCCATGAACGCATGCTTTTCTGATGGCCCACAGATGGTCCATGAACGCACGCTTTTGTGTTAGCCCCAAACGGTCAATGAACGAATGCTTTTGTGAGGGCCCCAACACTCGCTTGTTTCGGTCCTTTGAAACTTGCGTGTAGCAGCAGTAGGCCCCTACAGACGCTTGTTTCAGTCAATTCATACTTGCGTGCAGCAGCATTTGGCCCCCTACACACGCTTGTTTCCGTCCTTTGCAACTTGCGTGTAGCAGCAGTAGGCCCGCTACAGACGCTTGTTTCAGTCAATTCATACTTGCGTGCAGCAGCATTTGGCCCCCTACATACGCTTGTTTCCGTCCTTTGCAACTTGCGTGTAGCAGCAGTAGGCCCCCTACACACGCTTGTTTCAGTCAATTCTTACTTGCGTGTAGCAGCTAATAGGCCCCCTACACACGCTTGTTTCCGTCCTTTGAAACTTGCGTGTAGCAGCAGTAGGCCCCTTACAAACACTTGTTTCAGTCAATTCATACTTGCATGTGGTACAAATTAGGCCCACTACACACACCACCCGGTTGGCCCCTAACTTCCTTTGCTCCGTGAGCGAGCACTTCCCGACTTCTAGTTTCATTCCTTTTTTTGCTCAGGTTGAGAATAAAATGAAAGACACAAACAATATGAAGATCATGATGAAGATTGTGATCAAGGTGTATTCAATATGGTTTATATGGACCATCTGTGGGCCATCAGAAAAGCATGCGTTCATGGATCTTGTTGGGCCCATCAGAAAAGCGTGCGTTCATGGCCCCAACAACGTTTTTGCTAAGCAGATTTTTGATACCAGATCCTTGTTCTAGTTTCAGTCGTTGGCAAAAACGTTGTTGGGGCCATGAACGCACGCTTTTCTGATGGGCCCAACAAGATCCATGAACGCATGCTTTTCTGATGGCCCACAGATGGTCCATGAATGCACGCTTTTGTGTTAGCCCAAAACGGTCAATGAACGCATGCTTTTGTGAGGGCCCCAACACACTCGCTTGTTTCAGTCCTTTGCAACTTGCGTGTAGCAGCATTAGGCCCCCTACACACGCTTGTTTCCGTCCTTTGAAACTTGCGTGTAGCAGCAGTAGGCCCCCTACACACGCTTGTTTCCGTCCTTTGAAACTTGCGTGTAGCAGCAGTTGGCCCCTAACACACGCTTGTTTCAGTCCTTTGCTACTTGCGTGTAGCATCATTTGGCCCCTTACACACGCTTGTTTCAGTCAATTCATACTTGCATGTGGTACAAATTAGGCCCTCTACACACGCAATCACGTCTGGCAATAGCCGGGCCCCGAAAAGGGGGAGGGGGAGAGAGAGAAATCGAACCGAACGGGAATCGAACCCGCTCCCCTCGGTCGCAGCTGTTGTGGATTAGGCACAACCAGGTGCCGGTCCTCAAGGGCAGATGGCAAACTCAGAAGCCTAGACCCTAGAACTGCGTACTTTCTGCGTAGTACTCACCTATGTAAGCTGGTCATATGGTACCCATAGCCACTCCCACACCAAGCTTGGGGTGTATTGTACTAGAATAACCCTGTTTTGACCTCAATTATGCCCTAGGCCCAAGAACTGACCATTCTTTATTTCACTTTTTCAGTGCATTTTTCCATTCCCCCATACCGATCAGTAATGCATTAGAAAGAAATTGCAAAATACTTTATGGGTTAGCTCGCGACCGCCCATAATTTCATATCCTTTTGCTGCTGGTTCGTTTATCCTTTACCGAAATTCGTATCATAAAATTTGTTTTAGTAATTAGCTAAGTATACCGTACAAGCTACCGTATCCCTTACATCACTTTGAGCCACTTTCGTACCTTATGTTACATATAATAAAATTGCTGTAAAATTTCCGTCTCCATTTAAGCTTCTAGTTGAATTTTGGTCGGTTTCGCTTATTTGGCTCAGATTCTCCGATCAGTTAGGGATATGGAACACCCGCTACTGTTACGTGACGCGTTCCGTACGGCAATAGCCACGGTCACAGCTGTGGACTATTTATAGTCGGAATTCTAGCATCGTATGGCACACATTTTATATCTCAGGATCAAGCAAACGTAGCGCAAAGCGGTTAAAAATCTGTCGATAAGTTTCAGCCGCATTGGAAATAAAAAAACCGCATGCATCTCTGTGTCGAGAAATCGCCGATTTTTTAAGTACTAAAAATGTGCACTTTGTTCGATTATTCACCATGAATGAACAATGCTGCAAAGTTTCAGCCGCAATTATTTTCAATGCGGCTTGAAACATATATCGACAGCTTTTTAACCGCTTTGCGCTACGTTGGCTAGATCTTGAGATATAAAATGCGTACCGAACGCGATGATATAATTCCGACTTTTTAGGCACACACACGAACGCTATTGCCAACCGTACGCTGTATTACATACAGACAGACTAAGAACCAGTTGCGCTAAGAATTTTTGGGTGCTCGCCATGGGTGCTGTATTACACTTTTCCAGTACATGTTTTCCATTCCCCTTACTGATCAAAAATGGACTAAAAAGTGCAATACTAATTGGTCAGCTCGCGACCACCAATAATTTATTAGCGCAACTGGTCAATAGGTAATTGAGTTGTTCGCTCACATTATAGACATGTCGGAAGCCTTGTTTGTGCCACGTTCAGAGGTGTAGGTGTCCAATTTAAGTTTGAAGTACCCGAAAGTCCAAGACTGTCCCTGCTTTTTTCAAATATACTGTACATCACTATTCTGAACGGGGCAACACAATTTCAATACTGTAAACCATGAAATTTTCGAACGCACAAATATTTCGAACAGAGAACACTTGATGGTCGCTTGATTTGAACACTCTAATTTTCAAACACACAGCTCAGTCAGGTTGTATGGAAAACAATAGTCGTACTATTGGTTCGAATTGTTCGAAAATATATTTCGTTCAAATATTTCATGGTTTACAGTAACACTACTTTTGGCTTACACTGTTGATTTCTCTCACCTGTTTTTAGCCACTTCCGCTTCTGCTCTCCAAAGACTGAAAATTATTTACTTAGATTAGACAAAGTAATGCTCGACTTCACTTGCAAAACACAATGCTGTATGGAACGAAGCGCAGCCATAAACAATACATAAGCCCACGGAGACGGAGTATTAAATCCAATCATGAACCCAGCCTGCATTCCAATAGTCTAACGGCTTGCCCCGGCAAACAGCCTATACTACTACACTACAGCCAAAGCCTGCCTTCCCACACTACAAAAACCAGTTTCCTACTAGTCCCCAACTTCTTTCGGGCCCAGTCAGCCAGCACGCTGCTTCCTAAAATCTGTACCCGTGCGTACTCGTGCGGTACTCGTGCGTACTCGTGCCGGTACTCGTGCGGTACTCGTGCATACTCGTGCCCAACATGTTTCAGCTAACATCTGCTTAAAGCTTCATCTATGATACTTGAGTGCTTTACGCGGACAATCTTCACCCCCCAAGGATCATTTGAAGCCAAAGAACCGTACAAAAATGTGTCCCCTTCACCTCATCTCGTGAAACGGTTGATTGCGTTCGGGGACCCGGAAATCGAGTACCATTAGCTAAGTAAGCTAAAAATCAAAAATGTCAAGGATGATGGTCCTTCAGTTTTCAATGTCCTAACAGCCTATCCCACTGCCAACCTCAAAATCGAACACAACTACTACTGTTTAACTTTACTAAACGAATCAGCAACTTCAACACGCTCTACTCATATCACGTCATTTATGGAATTTGAAAACAAACATGCTCAGCGTATTCTACTCGACATTGTCTTTCCATCGGTACAATTGAATTTAAAATCGGTGCACCCGATCAAAAGTTAGGGCCATTCTAGTTCCCCCCCTACAAGGCCGATATTATACCCTCAACTTATATGTAGGGGGCCAGCCGGTGAACAACCAGATCAAACGCGCCGCTCCGCGGCGCGCTGATTGGTTGTTCCCCGGCTGGCCCCGGCGACTGCCGTCGCCTAGGGATACAACAATTTCCGCACGCACACGCAATAAACAATATTGTACACCACGAGCCACTGAAGGACAAAGTAAAGGGCAATACGTAGAAGCAAAAATTATGTAGAAGTGTTACGAACAAAATAATAGGCAAACCTGTTCTTCTTTCTTTTGCGGTTCTACGACGTACACGTACGTACGTACTATACTTTTGGAAAATTAGTAGTGCGCGAGCACATAATACGTACGTACACACAACATAGAGTGACCCTGTTGCGTGCAAGTGAAACTTTTATAACTTATAGGCTTACTCATAGAATATTGGCAGGAAAACACACTTCGGTTGTTCGATACTTGTATAGGTTTAGATGAATGCGCAATGCACAACCATCACAACCACAACCACCATGTTTGAATCCACAATGTAAAACACATCAGGGAGCATGCACAAATTACGTCAGGTGGGAGGGGAGGGGGTCCCCCCTGGCCCAGCCTCTGACGTCAGTCTGACGGTGGGGGTCAGGCCAATATGGCCACCTCTGACGCTGACGGGGGCGGGGGTACGGCCTTTGGGCCAATTCTGACGGTCGGGGGGAGGGGGGTACCCATCCATTTCAGCTGAAAACGACCTGACGTCATTTTGTGCATGATCCCTTAGCATTGCTTGATGTCATAATGAAGTTAAAGCAGTGATTTTATGGATTGCAGGTCAAACCTGTCCCCCTGGTTCAAACGTGCTCATCAGTCCAGTGAATAACCAACCCCAAACTTGCACTGGAAACTTCAATGGGTGCTCTGCTGGTTACACTTGTCAGTATTCCAACGCACTGAGATCCTACTACTGTTGCTCAAGCAGTCAACCAGTGCCCATTAATCCAATTGGACGTGGTGAGCGAAAAACAAAATATTGCAGTTCTTATCCTGTAGATCTTGCTGGTTTTCTACGTACCTACATATTGTACATACAGTGCAAAACTGCTACATATGAAGACATTACTGACTGGCTGACTATTATTATTACAGCTTGTACCGGATCTTGTGTTCCTAACGCCGCCTCAACTGGGTGTCAATTCGGTTACACATGCCAGTTCACTGGAGGCGGATATCAGTGTTGTAACGGGGGTGGAACGGTGATTCCTGGCGGAAGTATACCTTTTACCTAGCCTCTATTGTTTCCTTTACTTGAGACCGCACCCCAACCCACATTTTCAGCAGTAAACCCCAACAAACAACGCCAGTTTCAGGCAGCGGCTGCAGGACTGGGACTGCTTACCTATACCCAGGCACACAGCGACCTCTGGCCTGCGTGCAGGGTGGGAGTCCGTGCCCTTCGGGGTATTCATGCCAGGTGGCCACAACCGGGTCTTCCCAATGCTGCAGCGGCTTCACTCGTGGTTTCTCCTACATAAAGAAGGAGAAGAAGGACATACGCGTGCCTTTTGATTCGTCGCACAATTACGGACCACCTCCCCACAATGACAGCTTTTCCTACAAGAACCCACTAGGATCTGCCTGCACCGATCATGGAGATTGCCCCTATAATTGCGATAACTTTTTGCACATCAAAATATGCAAATGTGGCAAGAGCAAACTGCTGGATCTGACGGTGGATGTGCCCAGATGCAGTGAGTTTTAATATTTGACCTGTTTCTTCTCTGCCTACGTAGCACACCGACCCTCTACGATAAATTATTGTTGAAATTTCTATGTGGTGGTTTTGTTTCAGCTTCATCTTGTGATAACGGCCGGAACGTCGAAGGGGTCTGTGTTCACCAAGGGGCACAAGCACAAGCGTTTCATGACGACGTGAAGACTGGAACCTTTGAGGAGCGATAGCATTGACACTTTTGCAGTATCTCACTCAACGTACTGTTCTCTGTGGTTGTTGTACGGCGGTATGTACAGTATGAATTGAATGTAGTATTATAACAAATGGAGTACAAGCGCCTGTGCAAGAATGGAGTGTTCAAATTAAAATTTGTGGAATGATGCATTGTCGAAATGCAAGTCACAATTATACGACAACGGCACTTGACTCGGATTCGTACTTGCTGGATACGTACAGTAATGTATGAAACATAAATACGTACGTACTGTATTGTACGTGCACGTACGTACGTAGTGCACCTTCGCCTCGTACTGTGCGCATAAACCACACGAGCACTTTGTTTCTCAGTAATTCGCTACAAACGAACCCGGTCTTTTCAAACATCCGGTCTTACAGCAGGTAATCTTATGTAAGGTTAGAAAGGGTACGGTACGTACGTACGTTCGCACTAGAAGAAACTGACTCTACTAAACCCCGGTAAAGGCTGATAATCTTGAAACACTCCGTGGATGGAAAGTGGAAACGAAAGGTGAAAAGAAGAAGGTGGTGATGCTGACAAAACTGGAATTTGGTGTGCAAAGTGGCAGAAGAAGTTTTCAGATTTTTATTTAGTGCCCTTTTCTATCTGTTTGTATTGCAAACAAACTTTACGAATGAACATGTTATGATACTTACCAGCTCGACTCTTAGTTGAACGAACGCCGAAGGTATGTAGAGGTGCGATATTATTTTTTCCCTTATTTGCGAACTGTGCCACGGTTGCATACATCTTGTTTTGTACATTAGATTTATGGAGGACGCTGTACAAAATTGGCTGCGTTGGGTGCAAAAAGCGACGATCGCGCTGAAAACGCGACAGAAGCCCATTCACATAGCCGACGTACAGCAAGAGTATGCCATCTTGCGTCAGTTCAAAAACACGGAAGTGGTAACGAAGCTGCAAGAAAAGGATGCCATCTGCGAAGCCCTTCAGGTATCTCAGAGTTAGTTAGCATAAACCTACGACCTGTCATTGGATTTGATTTCCTGTTGATCTGGATTGTAAATGCTTTAGAACATAATACGTATACGGAGGCAGCAGGGTTTTTTGCATACAGACTGAAAAGGTTCCGAATGCCAGTGTGATTGCTGAATGTCTGGATAAAGCGTGCTATCAACTGCTGGTTCTGGTAGAAGAGAGGGAAAGAATGTTCCAGTACCAACTTCAGCAGCACCAGTTGGTGCCATCCAGTCCAACTCCATATCCCACTGACCCTGTGCACCATCCGCAACCTCAACCACAAGCCCAACCACAACTCCAGGCAAAAACTGCTCAACAAAAGCCACCAGAGCCACCCAATTACCAGGAGCACAAAGCTCGCAAAAAGAGGCGCAGTGAACCTCCTCCACCTGCACCCCAGTACGATGTACAGGTTCGCACCAAGCGACCAGATCCATCCTTGAAACATCAGCTACGAGTAAGCCTAGACGTATCTGCAGATGGCTCTACGGAAGACCCTGGAGATCAGCAACCGGTGCTGACAAGACGACGAAAATCAAAGGATTTGGACACCCCATACCCAGTTGGGGTCATCAACAAGATTGTAAGCGAACAAGGCAGGACGATCACCACTACCAGGGTCAACATGCCAGGTCAACTGGAAAAATATTCATCTGACAGCAGCCTGCAGCAAAATATCTCCAGAATAGACATGCCTGGTGGTCACGTAGCGCAACGAAGCTACGACTACCTCGATGGAGTGGAACAGCCACATGTGTTCACTCATAGCCCCAGCAGCAGCTTCAAGGGTTACAGCAGCTATGGCACTGGCTCCAGCGCTGTACTGGAGGCTTGTAAAGTGGAAGCGAATGGCAGCAAACTATTGATCCACGAGATGGTGATGATGCACAGAGAAGATGAACAAGGGCTAGAAGAAAGAGGGGAGCCGAGCCCGGAAACCTTGCAGCTTCATCGAGATATTGCGGAAACCAGCGAAAGTTTGGATCAGATTCTCAGCCGTATTGAGAAAGCGGAGATACAGATGGGTCACATCAGTCTGGAGCAGCTGAAGGGACAGATCAAGCAGATAATTCTCGACTTGAGAGCTCTGGAACCGACTATCGATCGGCTAGTCTCGGAAGTGAGACGACTGAAAGCCATCAGTCATCCGCAAGCGCAACAACTCAACGAACAGTAAGTGATGATTATATGTATCATTGGGTTGAGTACAGTAGTTTCGACTACGTACGTAGCTTGATGAACCACTAAGTATTCTGCTGTTGTATCTTTCATCTTTGGATGCAAAATGATATCTAGGGTATATTATGAAGTAAGTAAAGTAGCTTCATTAATTTTTCTTTACAGAGTGTTTGATCTTCACAAACGACGTGTCAGCTTACTAATGGAGAGAGTCGAAGCTCCGTTGTGCTCTGAGGTCAGCAATCAAGAACAGCGAGTTCAGCAGCAGTACGACAGAGTTCGCAACGACATCTGGATATCATGCAACGAGTGCATCGACTGGGTTCATTGGCAACTGGTATGTATGTGGGTGCGATGTACTGCTTGAGCTTTAGTGGAGGGTTGTGTTTCTTACATTATGGTGGAGCTGCTATGTCCAATACACTGCATGCATTTTCAGGGTGAGCTGTCCAAAACACCTGACTTCAGTGACGATCGAGAAATGTTGGATTCCCAGCTGAAGAAACTGCAAAAGGCCAGCAATGACATCGCGAATTTCAAGCTTCAAGTGGTCCAGTGCTCCTCCAGAAAGGTTTGCCCGCATACGACAAACGACCACGGCAAATGTATTTACAATGTACAAACAAACATACAATAAATTCAGAAGTAAAAAAACGTGACATGTGCATTTCATCAACTGGCTATAGGCAGAGTTGAACAGTGCAGATGCGGAAGCGTACGCTGACTCTCTGAACATCCTGGAGCTTGAGTATAAGCAACTCAAGGTACACGTATCTATGTACCTACGTAACGTGCGTATGTAATGTATGTACGTACAAAGTTACGGTAGATTTCACTGTTGTCAATGAAATAACGAGTGTAGTGTACCCTACGTACATGTACATGTGCTAGATCCCTATTTTCCACCCTCTTTTTGGTGCAGGAACTGTGCGATGCTCTACTCGTTGAATGTCAATCTTTCGCCACGTTTCTTCACCAAACCCATCACCATCTGATCTGGATGGGCCAGATGGCCGAAGAACAGATGCGAAGAGATTGGGCAAACATCGAGATGGTAGTCCCAGATGTGGTGACTGGAGAACTTGAAGCACTGAAGCAGCAGATAAACACACAGGAAGCCACTCAACAAGACCTGTTTCAACTGGGCACGGAAATGATCAACCAGGGACACAGTGGAGGGCCCATCGTCGGAACATACTTGACCACCATACGCAGCGAATGGAGATGGCTGCAAAATTTGACAAAGTGTCAGGAAGTGCACTTGCAGGATGTCAAGGATATCAAACAGGTATTAGTATCTTAAAAATGATTTTATATTTTAATTCAAATGAATAAAAATGATGGATTTTCAATCATTTTTATTTCATTTAAAATTTTATTTAAAGTCAGTGTAAGGGTGTTTATTTTATCTAAATTCTGTACATTTTAGATAAATCATTTAAATGAAAATTTAAATAAAATATAAAATGAATAGGGCAATATTGAAGTAATTTGAGCCTATACTCGTGATATTTCTCGTCCTTTTTGTTGATTCCTGTCATTTTTGCATAAAAACACAAAATTTCAATGAATATCTGTGACAGTAAAGCTCTTTTTTGGATCTCTAGTTCATAGTTTCTCAATTTTGACTGAAAAAAATGGTCCGACAAAAATCATTTTATATTCAAATTAAACTCATTTAAATGACTGTTTTTCCCTGTCATTTTATTCAATATTCTATTCAAATTCATCCACTGAAAAATATTTTATTTTTAATCAAAAATCAGTAAATTTCATCATTTTTAAGATACTAACAGGTATGTAAAGTAGCTGTACTGTACAGTACCTCAGTTCTATTCAAGTGAACAGAACAGTATACTAGCAAGAGCCCATACTAATAGTAGCGTTGTGCGCACATCAAATGGGAGTGGGATTCATGAGATGGTCCTTTCAGTGTGAAAACGAATTCAACCAAGTATGGGAGCAACTGGAAAGAATAGAACATCAGCTGTTGTCAATGGATGTGCCTGACAAAATTCAAATGGAGGTAAGAATGTACGAACGTACATACGTATACAGTATGTGCAACATTACATTACATACAAAACTACTATACGTACTTCCGGAACCGACCGTTTCTCGGTCTCTGGTTTCTTTGACCAAGGAGGATTTGTGTACATAAGCCTCTGTTTTCTTCTTAAAGGAGTTGCACATGGCGATGGAGCGAAGCGCCACTGTTTCGACATCGCTCGCGGCGTGGGCGCAACGGATAAGTCCAGTGTGGAAGAGGGATGCAGTACTGTCAACGCCATCCACAAAAATTGAAGCTCTCTGCCCCTACACCGATCCTCATGTACGTACTACGCTGTATGTACGTACATTGCATTGGTACCGCCTGCGATGGACATAACACTGGGCCACAACACAATAGTTACTGTACACTAGTACGCTGTACGTATCCTTGGCTGGAACTCGAGAGGTCCAGGGTTCGATTCCCTGGCACATTCGGCAAATTTTCCTTCTCGACTGTGTCACTCTAGTCGGCCCTGGTTGATTGAGAGGTGCCAAATAGGCGCCCTCTCCTAGGAAAACCGGCTAGCTGTCATGATCAAAAGGGGAAATTGTGTGACTGAGGTCATCCGAGTGTGTAGTCAAATGGTTAAGGCGCTCGGCTGGAACTCGAGAGGTCCAGGGTTCGATTCCCTGGCACATTCGGCAAATTTTCCTTCTCGACTTTGTCGTACGTGCCATTCTGCACAGTAGTACGTAGGAAAACGCACACGCACCGATGCGCGACACCGACCTCCCCCACAAAACAAAACACACCAAACCAACACCAACCCCCACACAAAACCCCCCCTAATGTTCTCTGACCAGCGTGGTTGGGTGAGATCGCTGGGCTTTGAGCTTGTGCCGAAACACTTTTCAGCTGACCCTGAAGCCTTCCGATGTGTGCTACCTCCATGACAATTCCAATCCACTTGGCTGGAAGGTGATGAGTCCAACCAGTGTTCGGGAGGCAGAGCTGCCATCCGTCATGTTTCGAATCTTGCCACCCGATGAAAAACTGTGTGCTTGGCTGAATGAGCTGCAGACAAAACTCAAAGTTTTGAGGGAGCTGTGGATGGAAACACAGCGCAACAACACTTTCAATGCTTTACGCTGCAGCATGGAAGAGACGAGAAGGATGAACAATGACCAAGTAATTTTAAGTTGCTTTGATGTGTATGACATGACAAGCCAAACAAGATAACAAGATACAACGACTTTTTGTTTCAGTTTCTTACCAAAACTTTGGAGCAGCGAAAAGCTGAACATGCACAGCTGAACGCAGCAGTGAGCAAACTGTTGGCAGAGACAGCAGATCATTCCAACCCATTGGTGCTACGCTTGAAAGAGGATCTGAATCTCACCAATACACATTTTCACAGTTTGCAGCACTATGCGGAAGTTGGGCCAAGTTAAGACTGAGCCACTTACTTACTATCAGCTTTTTGCTTCCTGAATACGTAGTGTGTATTGTATTACTATTACTACATATACAATATATACTGTTCGTACGTAGTGTACTGTATACATATCTACGAACATAATATGTACTGTACGTACATAGTACATACTTGACAGCAATTCATCCCAATTTATTCTTTATTGCAGCATCCAAGGCAGCATTGAAGTTCAACGATAAGTCTGTGCACATTATTGAGCAACTGGATCAGATGAAGGAATCTTTGTCCAAACGCATGGAAACAGATGTTCCATTTGACATTGACTCAGTTGAAAGACTTCTGACAGCGCAAGAAAGTTGGGAGCATGAGTTGAGAAGATTGGACAGTGACGTCTTTGACGCAAAGCAGCAGTTTCATCAACTTACACAGCCCACTAACCAGCAGCATAACTTGGTCAACCAGATGGACAATGATTGCAGCACAAATTGGATGAGAGCGAAACAGTTCGTCAGATGGTAATACCAGTACGTTTGGGTTCGCGGTCACTTTGCTGCGGTTTTTTTCCTTGCGGACATTTCGTTGCGGACCTTTCGTTGCCGCGGTCCTTTCGTTGCGGTCACTTCGTTGCCGGTCATTTCGTTGCGGACATTTCGTTGCCGCCGTCCCCCGGTCCTTTCGTTGCGAGAACTTTCGTTGCGGGTTTTTTTCGTTCCCGGTCATTTCGTTGCCGGTCTAGTTTTGGTCATTTCGTTGCGAGTACTTTCGTTGCCGTTCATTTCGTTGCGAGATTTACCTAAGCCTAAGCCTAGCCTGCAACGAAGTGAATGGCAACGAAAGTGCTCGCTACGAAATGACCAAAACTAGACCGGCAACGAAATGACCAGCAACGAAAATACCCGCAACGAAAGTTCTCGCAACGAAAGGACCGGGGGACGGCGGCAACGAAATGTCCGCAACGAAAAAACCGCAACGAAGTGACCGCAACGAAAGTTCTCGCAACGAAAGAACCGCGGCAACGAAAGGTCCGCAACGAAATGTCCGGAACGAAGTGGCCGGCAACCAAGTGACCATATCCCGTACGTTTGATGGGGCTGCTGAAATGAAAGCCGTTTTTACTAGAATTTTGCAATCTACTGTATAATAAATACACACACTAGTGCAATTATGTCCAGTTTGTTTGACTTTGACTCGACTGTACTGTTGCAGTTTGGCTCTACTCAGCGAGTATTTGTCTGGATATGATGAGCTGACCCTCAAGCTGCACCAGCACAATAAAGAACTGCTTGCAACTGTCTCTGTGCCATCAGAGTTAGAACAACTGCACAATGCCCTCTCCTCTTTGATGGTACATTATGTACGTATACGTACCAACCTATAATAAGTTATGTATTGTGTACAGTATGTCCGGCCTAGTAGTGTTGACAGTAGTATGGATCACTCATAACCGATTTTACACTGTGCTTATAGGAATTGAACATGAGGCTAAAGCAAGAGGACTGTATCCATGATGACATGATGGGAAAGGGTAAAGAGTTCATTCAGTTTACAACTGAAGTTAGAACGGCAAATAACAACAACAAGGACCTGCAAACATGCCAACAAATGACCAATGAGATTTCCTCTCAGTGGTCTCTGATGCTCAAAGAAGTATCGCAGAGGTAATTCTTAAAAGCAGAAGTGAATGGTGTACGTGCGTACAAGCAGTACAAGTTATTGCAGTGCCAACCAACCCACCATTTATTGCTTACAGAATTCTCTATCTTGAGTCAATAAGCCAGACTCTGCAAAAGTATCATGGAGAATATGAAAATATCATGATGGCCATTGGAAAGTATGAAATGGTTCTACCTGGAGTAAGGAAAAGAAGCCGCTCACTGGCAGAGTTGAACCAACCCAGTGAATCAGTCACGTTAGATCTCCAGAGGCAACTGGAGATGCAAGACACATCATGTCAAGCTGTCATTTCTAGTGGAATGTTGTTCATTGAGGAAGCAAAAGTTAGTATGAATATGAATGCATGCAGTCTCACCTAACAACCAAGGTTTGTTACTAGTCCACAGTTCGACTTCTGCTTTAGAAATATGAAACGGAAAGGCTGAGCTATCACAAGTCACTGCCACCACACTTGTCTACGCAGAAATCAATGAGGCAATTTGAGAAAGTGTCCACAACAAGCAAAGTGGCAGTTCACATTCAAACTGAACTTGATCAGATGACCTTCAGACAGAGGGAGCTGCAGCAGACACTGAAATGTGACCTGGAAGAGCTGTCACAGATTGTGACAACCAGAAAGGTTAGAACTGTAGCATAATGAATGAAGAAACAGCCTTGCTTTGCTTCATTGCTGTTGCTTGCTAAAAAAACGAGATTTTCATTGTGCCACTATTTTGGTTTGATAGCTGGAAGAAGAAGCCAGCAAATCAAAGAAGGCAGCAATAGAAGATGAACTTTTGAGGCAGAAACAGATGGCTGAGAAACCAATTCAGCTGAAACAAGCTGAAGGAAAACAGGAGTGTTTGGTGACTGCTCATGATAATCAGCAGGAGGAACTTCAATTTCCACAGGTGAGAGATGTCTGACAGAAGTTTTTTGTTAAAGGGGCTGCGTGGTTGGGAAGAATCCTATGGTAAAGGCGAGGAACGATTTTTAAGATTCATCCCACAACACCACCCCTTTAAGTATTTTTCCAACTACGTTGCTGTTTAAATTGGATTGCAGGGAGATGCAAAAGAAGATGACACAATCTGGGAAGAAGAGGAAGAAGATGAGGCTGAGCACCTGAAAGAATTATTCACTCTGGAAGAAACACTGGAAGAAGAAGCAATTAGGAAAGCAGAAGCAGAAACCGAGCATATCAAAGAACTTCTTGCACTTGAAGAGACAAAGTTGTCGAGTATTAACTCAGAGTTAGACTACATCAAGCTTCTCCAGGATGAACAGACTGAAAAGAAGCAGCATTATGCTGATGCAGCCCTTGATCCAATTAGAGAAGATAATGAGGTAGACTTGGACAGTTTTGTTCGATCAGAAGTCAACATGTCACCAAGACCCACAGAAGACAAACTTCTTCAAACAGAGCTCATTCTAGAACTTGACTGCAAAGCTGTCAGCTCTACCCAGACAATTGCTTTTGGCTCAGATGAAGACGCCAACAACAGTCATGGTATTACAAAAGAAGGCATGTTACAAGAAGCAATGGTTGTTCACCCTGAGTTAGAGTTGATGGCTGATAATAGCCCAAAAGCTAGGATAGAGTGGGAAGCACAATTTCTGATGAGATCCCTGGATCTGCCTGAGCAGGAAGTCAGTGAGAAACAATTGGAACAGAGCAAGATGGCAGAAGAAATTAGACAAGCACAAAAGGAAGCAGAGAAGATATTCCAGGAAGCTGCAGAGGATGCAGAAAGAAGAGAGACTGAACTGAAACAGAGGGAAGAGCAGATCAAAATATTGGAGGCAGAAGCAGTTCACGAACTTCAAAAGAAGCAGGAAGAATTAGACATTCTGTTACAAGAAGCGGCAATTGCAAAGAGACAGGCTGATGAAAGGCTTGAGAAGCAAGAAGATGAATTGAAAAGGCTGGAATGTGCACTTAGTGAAAATGCAGAGATACTGCTGGCCAAGGAAAAAGAATTGGCTGAGGCAGAAATTCAAAAAGTAAAAGATCAGACAAAACAAATGGCACAAGAATCAGCAAAACTTTTTGAAGTAAAGGAGCTTGAGCTGAGGCAAAGGGAACAGCAAATCAAATTGTTGGAGGAAAAGGCAAAAATGGAAATTCAATTCAAGCAACAGGAGTTGGATACGCTGGCTGAAGAGATTCAAGCTGCCAAGCAAGAAGTTGAAGAGAAACACATTCAAAGAGAGCATGAGCTGATTCAGACAAAAGCTGTGCAAGCTATGGATGCAGGAAATCAGCGTGAATATGTGGAACAAGCAGTTCAGTCCGAGGTCCAGTCAACAGAAGAACAAGCAGGAGAGCATACTAAAGCAGAGCACAGTAGTGAGTGTTACTTGAGAAAAGTGGCTGAACTGCAAGCAAGAGAAGACCAGATCCATATGTTGGAAGAGAAAACACGCCATGAACTTCAGGTAAAACAGGATGACCTACAAATTCTCCTGGAGAAAGCAGTAGCTGCTAAGAAGACAGCCACTGAAGCAGAAGATGAAGCCAGAAGAGTTGCCCAACAAGCCTTTGAGGATGCAAACAGACGAGAAGCAGAACTGCAGAGAAAGGAGAAGCAGATTAGGCTATTGGATGAAGAATCAAAATATGAACTAGAGCTAAAACAGCAAGAATTGCATAAATTACTTGAAAAAACTGCAAACGCCAAGAAAGAAGCTGAAGAAACTTTTCATAACAAAGAAAAAGAGTTGAAACAAGCTGAGCAGGAACTTCGTCAGAATGCCCAAGAATGGTTAACAAAAGAACAGCAAGCAGTTGAACAGGAAATGCAGGCTGCAAGAGAAGAAGCTAAACGAACTGCCCAACAGGCTACTGAGGATGCAGAACAAAAGGAGGCAGAATTGAAAGAATGGGAAGCGAAGCTCAAGATGAAAGAAGAAAAGGCAAATGAAACCCTACAACTCAGGTTTCAAGACTTGCAAGTTCTGAAAGAAGCAGCTGAAGCAGAAAGAAAGAAGGCAGAGGAACATGCATCTTTCTGCCAGATTCAGCTGGAAGAGAAAGAGTCAGCTCTGGCTGAGAATGCTGAGAAGTTGAAGCTTCAGGAGCAAGAAGCTGCACAAAGGGAAATTCAGGCAGCAAGAGAAGAAGCACAAAGATTCTCAGATCAGGCAGCTGAAAACATTGCCAGGAGAGAGGCAGAGCTACAGCAAAAAGAAGAGCAAATCAGACTAATGGAGGAGAAGTGTGCTTCTGAAATTCAATTCAAACATGAGGAACTGAAACAACTGATGGCTGAAGCACAGGCCACCAAGGAAACTGCTGCTGAGAACTACCTGAGAAGAGAAAATGAGCTGCAAGAGGTGCAAGCTGCACATATTCAGAAGGCAACAAAGATGCATGACCATGAGTTACAGGTGGCCCAGGAAAAGATTCAGAGTGAAAGAGAAGAAGCACATAGAATTGCTCTGCAGGCAAGTGAAGAGGCAGCTATGAGGGAAGCCAAGCTCAGAGAAAGGGAAATGCAAATCAGTCATATGGAAGAAAGCACAGCTGAAGAACTAAGAAAGAGACAAAATGATCTTCAGCTTGCTATTGACAAAGCTGAGGCTGCTAAAAAGAAGGCCAAGAAAGCAAAAGAGCAAGCAAGAAAAGTTGCTCAAGAAGCAGCTGATGTTGCTGAGAGGAGAGAAAATGAGCTGAGAAAGAGGGAAGAACACATCAAAATGATGGAAGAAACTGCTGGTCAAGAGCTGCAAATGAAGCGACAGCAGTTACAACATATGATTGAAGAAGCTGAAGCTATCAAGAAACAAGCTGAAGAAAGCTTTTCTCAGAGAGAGGATGAATTGAAACAGAAGGAGACTGCACTCAGTCAAACTTCCATTGAGCTGCAGGATTACAAAGAGACAGTTATTGAGGAAGAAATCAAGAAAGCAAGGGAAGAGGCAAAAAGAATTGCTCAACAAGCAATTGATGATGCTAGGAGTAAGGAAGCTGAGCTGTGGCAAAAAGAAGAGCAGATAAAGTTGTTGCAGGAAACAACAACTCAAGACCTTCAGCTGAAACAAAAGCAATTGTTTGAGGAAGAAATTGAGAAAGCCAAGGAAAGAGTAAGACAACTGACTGAGCAAGCAGCTGAAGATGCAGCCAGAAAAGAGGCTGAACTGAAACAGAAGGAAGAACAGCTCAAGCACTTAGAAGAAAATGCAACTCAAGAGCTTCAGCAGAAGCACAAGCAGTTGATAGAAGAGGAATTGACAAAAGCAAAGCAACAAGCTGAGCTCATTGCCAAACAAGCCTCTGAAGAAGCAGCCAGGAAAGAGGCAGAGTTGAATCTCAAGGAAGAACAGATGAAGCTGATGGAAGAAAAAATGAAACAAGAGCTTCAAGTAGAAATAAGAAAAGCAAAAGAACAAGCAAAACTAACTGCCCAGCAAGTTGCTGAAGATACTGCCAAGAAAGAGGCTGAGTTGAAAGAGAAGGAAGAGAAGATCAAACTTTTGGAAGAAAGTATGGCTCAAGAAATTGAAATGAAGCAGAAACGTGCAGCAGAAGAGGAACTTCAAAAAGCGAGAGAACAAGCAAAAATTATTTCTGATCAAGCAGCGAAAGATGCAGCCAAGAAAGAGGCAGAGCTACAACAGAAGGAGGAACAAATCAAAATGATGGAAGAGAGGACAATTCATGAACTTCAAACAAAGAAGCAGCAAGTAGTCGAGAAGGAAATTGAAAAAGCAAAGAAGCAAGCACAAGAAATTGCACAAAAAGCAGCAGAAGATGCAGCGCAAAGAGAGGCAGAATTACAGCAAAAAGTAGAGCAGATCAGGCTAATGGAGAAAAACACAGCTAAAGATCTCCAACTGAAGCAGGAACAAGCACTTGAAGAAGAAATTAGGAAAGGCAAAGAAGAGGCAAGAATTATTGCTCAGCAAGCAGCTGAAGATGCAGCCAAGAAACAAGCAGAACTGAGGCAGAAGGAGGAGCAGATCACACTTTTGGAACAAAAGACAAGTGAAGAACTTCAACTAAAGAAGCAACAAATCGTGGAAGAAGAAATAAGGAAAGCAAGGGAACAAGCCAGAATCATTGCTGATAAGGCCATGGAAGATGCAGAAAGGAAGAAAGCTGAGTTGAAGCAGAAGGAAGAACAGATCAAGCAAATGGAAGAAAGGGTAACTCAAGAACTTCAGCTGAAGCAGCAACATGTGATGGAGCATGAAATTAGCAAAGCAAAGGAAGAAGCAAGAATCATTTCATTGCAAGCTACTAAAGATGCTGCCAGAAAAGAAGCTGAACTGAAGCAAAAGGAAGAGCAAATCAGACTTTTGGAACAAAAGACCACTCAAGAACTGCAGCTAAAGCATCAACAATTGGCAGAAGAGGAAGTGAGGAAAGCAAAGGAACAGGCAAAAATTTTTTCCAAAGAAGCAGAAATAGGTGCAGCCAGAAAGGAAGCTGAGCTGAGGCAGAGAGAGGAACAGATCAATTTGTTGGAAGAAAAGACAGCCCAGGAAGTTCAGGAGAAGAAGAAACAAGTGATGGAAGAAGAAGTCAGAAAGGCAAAAGAACAAGCAAGAATCATCACTGAGCAGGCAGCTGAATATGCAGACAGAAAGCATGCTGAACTGCTGCAAAAGGAAGAGCAGATCATGCAGTTGGAGGAAAGAACAAGTCACGAACTTCAGATGAAGCAACAAAAACTGGTTGAAGAAATGAAGAAAGCCAGAGAATCAGCCATGATTGTTGCCCAAAAAGCTGCAGAGGATGCTGAAAAAAAGGAAATGGAATTGAAACATAGAGAGGAGCAGATCAGACTATTGGAAGAAAAGGCCCGTCAGGAAGTTCTTGCCAAACAACAGGAATTGCAGCTCTTTGCTGAACATGCTGAGATGTCAAAACAAAAGGCTGAAGAAATTCTGGCCAACCAGCATGCTGAGTTGAAGCAGATGGAAGCCTCACTTAGGGAGAATGCTGAACAGTTGAAAGCCCATGAGCAGGAAAAGATTGAAAAGGAAATCAGGCAAGCACAAGAAGAGGCCAGAAGAATCGCAAAAGAAGCTGCTGAAGATGCTGAAAGGAAGCAAGTAGAACTTAAGAGGAGAGAAGATGAGGTCAAACTTCTGGAAGAAAGGGCATCTGGTGAACTTCAGCTGAAACAGCAGCAGTTGCAATCATTCATTGATGATGCTGAAACAGCCAACAAGAAAGCTCAAGAAGACCTTGACAGGAGAGAGCATGAGCTCAAATGCATGGAAGCATCAGCAAAAGCAGCCACTCTGCACATTCACACATTGGATTACACTGGCAAGGAGTGTATCTTTCATGATGAACTCGTGAGAGAGCAGATGGAAGCAAGAAAACATGGCTTGGAAAAGGAGGAACAGCTCAGTAAATTCTTGCTTGAAGGAGATAACAGGGGTCACTTTGGAACTGACTTTGAAAAAACAGCAAGGTTGTTTAGAATCAGAGAGGTAGAATTCAATCGAAAGCAAGAAGAAGCCAGGATTGAAGCAGAAAGTGAATCAAAACTGATTGCTTCTAGAGCAGCTCTGAAGAGACAGAAGGCAGAAGCTAGAACAAAGCACACTGAATGGATGATGCAGTACAACTTAACAGAGTGGGAAAAAGAAAAAGCAAAAGACACTCTCAAATATAAGTTGACAGAGCAAGGTGCATTGAAGTCACCAAGGTTAGAGGAAAGCATGAGACAGGCTGTCCAAAGTGATGTCAAATTGAAAAGTGGCAGCACAGTGATTGATGAAGCTGAGAAATACTCCAACTGGGGTGAGCTCTTCAGCTTACCTTTCATTCCACCAGAAGGGCTCTTCTTCCCACCTGTTCAGCCAGTATCAAAGGAACAAGTGAAAAAGGAGGCAGAAGAAGCTAGGCAGGCTGCATTGGCAGCTGCAAAGTCTAGAAGTCCCAATCAGGACCAGGAAAAACCACTATTGGAGGTAGGTGGATATGCAACATTGCATAATGCATACATTATGAACGCAATGCAAATCTATGGAAGAGACATTGAATAGATGCATGTAGGTATACGCAAATGTACTGTACCAAGACTACATAAGGGAAGAGACTACGTAAGAGAAGAGAGGCTCTTCCCTTATTTAGTCTTGACTGTACATATGGAAAATTGTAATATACTGTATAACATTTTTTATTTCCAGCAACTTCTTCATAAATTTCAAGGCACTACTCCGGCTCCATTGGACATAAGAAGATCATTTTCTACATCACCACCTGTGCAAAGGGGAACAACTGTAAAATCACCTCCACCATCAGTGGATGAAAGAAAGACTAAATCCATGCTTAGCGAAAGCTGGACAGAACAACCACTCTTTGTTAAATGTGATGGCTTTCCTGTGCAAAAGAATGCTTCATTTGAAGAAGGGACATACCATTCACCAAGACCTGGAATGGAACATGACTTTGATGTTGGTGTCAAGCTGACCAAATGCATTCAGGAAGGTCTTCTGGACCAAGAAACTGGCCTGTTTGCTGATGGTGGCATGTTGCTGTCACTGAAGCAGGTAATCAAATACCTGGACACATCTACCAGGGAAATATTGGATCAGAAACTGAGAAAACGCCTCACACTTACAGAAGCTGTGAAGTCTGGAATTCTGGATCCAGTGAACAACCTTTACGTGGACAATCTAAAGAATGCGCGACTGTCATTGCGGGAAGCTCATGCCAAGAATTTCATTGCAGCTCCCATGACCTTGTATGAGGCAACTTCGAATGGGTTGGTGAACAACATTGGCCTAATCACTGATTCAGTGACCAAAAAAAGAGTGACAATTGCAGAAGCCATTGCAACTGGCATTTTGGAACCCCATGAACCTCACATCACTGACAGAAGCACTGGAGAGATTCTGTCCATTACTGAAGCACTGAAAAGAGACATTCTAAACTTGAGAGGAAGGTATCAGCAAGAGTACAGCATTGCGGAAGCAGTGGAAAAAGGCTGGATAGTCAAACCCTCAAAGCAGTCCATTTTTGACATCATCAAGGGCATCCGTGATCAAGTGGCCAGTGAATGGATCAGTTTTAATGAGGCAGTCAACAGACACATTGTTGTAGCAGCAGAAGGTGTGGTCAGGCATCAGATAACTGGCGAACGACACACTTTCTCAGATGGAGTGAAGTTAGATCTGGTTGACAGTGTCTTGTACGACATTTTGAATACTTCCAGTGATCTTCATCTTAATGGAAGGGAGTTGTCACTTTTGGAAGCAGTGAGAGAGGGACTCATCAATCCCCGACGTGGAACAGTCCTAGTTAATGGACAGGAGAATGAACCTGAGGATTCATACCATGAAGGCATCATTACTCTGAAGGGTGCGCTACATCTGTCTGGATTGTTGAACCTCAAGAAAACATCGGGAATTTCACTGATTAGAGGTGCCACATCTCCACTTCATATTTCATCGCCAGGAGGTATGAGAGAACAGACGCCGGCAACAGTGAACACTGCGGGCATATCTCCACTACGAGCAGTCAATGGCATGAGAGTTGGAAGCAGTGCTGATGAAACAGAGATGCTCCTCAGTCCAGCCAGCACAGAGATTTCTGTGGAAACAGGTCCAGACAGGCCTGAAACAGTAGAGCCAACATTTGAAGTAATTCCAGAGAGAACGGAAGGCCATCCAGAACCCGCTAAAAAACGCTTGAAGAAGCACACCAAGACGAGCAGACATCGACAGAGCAAAGAGAAGAGAAGTTCGCAGCACCAGCACAAGCACAGAGAGCCTGCATTTCTGGCCAGCTGTCAGGAGACCTTCCTGAACACCTTGAGCAAACGAGGAGTGAATGTGCACAGACCAGAGTTGGTGAATCCAGTATCCAGTCGCAAGATGTCTGTTCAAGAGGCAGTGTACACTGGATTTCTGGATGTAATCACTGGAGAAATTGTTCATCCGATGACAAACAAGCGATTCTCGATGGCCAGATCGGTGCACTTGCGCCTCGTGCCATTGGATGTTGGCAAGTCAGTGATGGAGATGCTGAACCTTTCACTGAACGAACTCTATTCCAGTCAGCAAGAGCTGAGCAGTTTTTCCGGAAGGGTTAAAAAGAAGCCATACGGATCCGCTAGAAGCCTATGCGAGCAGCACGAAGACATTGGTTATGCGGTCAGTAGTCGAGCAAGTACTAGCAGCAGAACAAGCAGTAGAGCCGAAACTATGGATATTTGAACAAAATTGCATACAGTACTTTAGGTTTGAGGCCGAGCTAGCTACCAACGAGAAATTGGATATTATGTACGTAGGATAGTGTGGTGATATTACTACACTTTTTTGATATGTTACTTTGTTACTATGTTACTATTTACTATGTTACTTTATTGATGCATTCCACTTTTTCCAGGTGTGACAGTTAATCTTGATTACGCAGGACAAGATGGAACAGTCCTCAAATCTCTTAATTAAGACAGTTAATCTTATTCTGAGATAACCATAAAGTGTACTATTGGCACCATTGCTTGAGACAAATCTTCGGGTAAAGTCAAGGCGTGACTGCAGATGGTTTGACCCAACTCTTCCAACCTGTAAAAGACCGACATATCACGTAGATGCATTGCATTAGTATGTACGTATGGACGAACTCGTATGGTGATGTTATGTACCATTCTCGGTCCTTGAAAGTCAGTTGCTGCTGGCGAGCAGATTGCTTGAAGTGGTTAAAGTGACTTTCGATGTTCCTTTGACATTGCCGAAGAAGCTTGGACCCATGAAAATGTTGCTTCAGCAGCTCCTATAAACCGAACGAAGATAGTGATTCACAGACTTGATTACTGTACCCCACCCAGCCCCTACATACAACAGTACTATAGGGCATGGTCATATCGTCAAAAATTGACATCATTTCTTACGTGCAACATGGCCAAATGATGAACCAGTCTGTCCGAGTCATCTGGATTTTTGCTCAACACCTCAGCCAATGCGCAAAGCTTTCGTAGCTGTTGCAACTGCATCAAGTAAGCTGAAAATGCATCCTGTGGCACAATGTACCCGCTGCCGCTACCCGCCTAAGTACCATACAGTTGACAGTGAATAAAAATAGTATTACACTACTACTCACTGTCGATAAGGCAACCAACGGTTACTTTGAAGGACTGGAGCAGTTGCCATCACTTGTTCGTCATATTGTCCGTCAAAACCGCCAAACTGTTTCGTCACACCAGGAAATAGTCGCCGGACAAAATGATTGCCCAAAAAGTCAGAAAACGTTGTGTCTGGGTCGAAAGTTCGCAAGGCGTTCGCGGCAAGTCGAAGCTCCAAATCAACTACACGAACAAGCACAATCAAAACAAAAAAGATCCCAGTCCTATTTCATTCACATGGGATGTGTACGTAGCTGTCGTGTAGAACATAACTACAATTTGTGTACGAACGCAACAAACAGGCAACAGCTTTTTTGCTGAACGTACTGTATTCTTGCATCTTTGCTGACCCATTATGTTGACCCTGTGCTGCATGATGTAAGCTTTCCAAGTTCGTCAGAGCTCCCAGCAACATAGAAATTGAGTGATCAGTTGCGGAGACGGATGAGCGCCTGTGCCTGTCGCCGAAAAGAGGAAGATAAAGGTCGGGTCTTTCGACTGCAAAGCATTTTTATGGCTTCATCCAAACGTACTCAAAAATATCGCAGTTAAATCGCAGTTGAAATACTGCGAGACGTATAACGAACTACTCGCGTGACTGGGACTAAATGAATTGTCGCCATTCGGCGAAGCAACCCCATACTAGGAACTGCCACTGCCCATGGGGTCACGGTCACCCGAACCGAATCATTTATGGCATACTTTCATATTGCTCCAAGACGACGTGTGTTTGAAGCAGAAACCTGGAAGCATCCATGTCCATGATCTCGTATTAGTGCTAAAGCTAAATAGATTACCAAACCAACATGAGCTTTGTTTGTCATTGTTGCCTGGATTGTGGAAACAACGTCATTCTGCGTGCGCATAAAGTTGTACGTGTATGCAAAGCACGTATACGTGCGTACGTATGTACGAACGTACATATGAAAGTACAGAGTACGTGTAGTGATACGGTATACTACGTAAAAAAACAAAATAAGTACTGGTACTATGCCTGTAGTGCATAAGCATGTACCGCTGGTCTGACTTGCACTTGCACATGTGAAACAATAGAAAATGGCACAGTGACCTTGTTCCTCAATAATCCGGCCAGTACCATTTTCAACTGTACAATACACACATACAGTACATATACATAACACAGGCCTACGTACAAACACACAACACAAAATACAGCACACGAGCATACCGTTCTACTGAAATGAAAAGAAAGAGAGTGTGGTACCAACACTTTCTTTCAAGGTCCATGAAATAACACCATGCCGTTATATTGTCTTCGCTGCGTTCTGCCAATTTTCTACCTCACAACTGCCGTTATCTTCGGAAAAGACGAATCAGATTTCCGATATCATCCGGGATTCAACCATCCCGACAGCCCACATAATTATGCACCGGTTCGGCCAGGTAACCGTATCCCTTATGCTATTTTACATCACATCACGACACGTACGTTCCGTAGTGACAAAATGTTGAAGCAGGCGTTGGACGCGTAAACTCGTGAGTATGATGTTTCACCACTTTCTTTCCAGTGAAATCCGTCCACGCAGTTGCGGTTCTGCAAAGCGACTACGGTATCAGCGGCGTGGTGCACTTTGACCAAGATTTTTACGAAGGCGCCCCGGTGAAGGTCAGTGGCAGCATTCATGGGCTAGACTCCTCATCCTCCAGTGCCAGTGGCGTCTCTGATTTGGCGCCCAGTGGCGCCGGGCCTCCATCCATCTCTCCCTTCGAATATTTCCGCCAACAGCGACAAAAAGACCTTCCACTGCCACCGGAAGATGTATCCGGAAAGGATGTCGCGGACAGCTTTAACCCTCGGCCCCTACTGCCTCTTAGAGTTCACCCGACTTACAGACGAAAGCAGTTCAATCCACAGCCCATTCTTGGACACAGAGTAGCGTTGGAGGAAAAGGAGGAGGATGCGTTACACGCTTTCAAAAGGACGGAAAGCATTTATCAACATCTGCTGAAACCCGAAAAGAATGAGAGCAAAGAAGAAACGGCGAATAAGCTGAAGGAGGAAGAGGATGTCCGCGACTACGACAGCGACTTTTATGGGGATCAATTCTTTACTAGAAGCACACCGACTCTTCACGCATTCCATATTCATCAGTACGGCGATTTAAAGGGGGAGTGCGGCAAAGAAATTGGAAAATTCACGAAAATCCCGGTCAATTACGTAAATGTATGCCAACGCCAAAGCTTTCGGCAAAAAATTGGGGAATGTAATGTACTTTATTCTGTATAACTATAACACAACACGTCTTTTCAAAAAGCACCGAATGAACAATCTTTTCTTATACCGTCCTCCCCCTTTAAGAGACGGTTGCGATTCGGCCGGCGAGCACTTTAATCCCGACTGGACTCCGCACGGCGGGCCCAACAGTCGCGTGAGACACGCCGGCGACTTGGGCAACATCTTTTCCGACGGCCAATTCTGGCTGGAGGACAACCACATCTCCCTGTTCGGCAGGAACAATATCATCGGCCGGGCCGTGGTGGTACACGAACTCCCAGACGACTACGGCAAAGCCGAGGATCCCACCAGCAGAAAGACGGGAAACGCAGGCTCGCGCTTAGCGTGCGGAGTGATCGCCAAGAAAGACACTCTCTATTACTCCATACCTAACCATCATAACTAGAGGCACGGCACAGATACTGTTGATGCATACTGGATATAAGGACTCTTTGTTAGTGAAGTACAAATGGCATGATACAAATCCAAGTAAGCAAGACCTCAGGAGCTGGTCAGGGTAAACTGGGGCAAATCCAACCACAAGGAGAACTAACAGCAGGGGGTGATGCGGGAAAAAACCCAGCCACAATCTGGCTTCAATGACCCTTCATCCAGTCATGTGTACATTGTACATACCTAGTCAAAATTGCCCCAGTTTACCCTACCACTCCCTCGCCCACACAATCTACTTCTATTCCATTGCCTGCTATGTTTTCCTCGGGGTCAATATGCCTCCCTCCGTCATCCTTTCACCCACCACCTGCTTATCGATCATTTTCGTGAGGAGAGTGTTCAGGCGAGTGACCATTGTCCGAGGGTCCTCCAGTAGCCCAGCGGCCACCATGGCGTTATCGTACACTTGCTCTATCAGGCATCGCGCTAGCTCTTCGTCCGTCCGACTCAGTTCTGACAGGCCCACCATGATCGGGTGTCTGCAACATCATAAACAGACAAGCGTCTACAAAGAACATAGTACAAAACAGTACCTACTACGTACTGTACATTACCTATGTATGTGCATCCAAATTATTATTTTTCAACGGAAATACTGTATGTACAGTCGAGAAGGAAAAGTTGCCAGATGTGCCAGGGAATCGAACCCTGGACCTCTCGCGTTCCAGACGAGAGACCCACATGCGTTTCAGGCGAGAGACCCACACACATGGACCACAGTACATTGGTACATTGTGCATGGGCCACAGTACATTGTGCAAAATTGTGCAAAACTCTACCTCTCATCAGACCTATCAACCCTGGCCAGAAACGCGCGGAACAATGTTCTTACGTACGTACCCTACCACAGTACCCTACAGCATGTACGCAGCAGCCAAACCCTCGATACTATGTTCCTACCTCGGATTGATCTCCAATGTAGGTTTCAGCAGCATGTAGCGCTGTTCCGCTGTCAGGCCTTCGCTAGTGAACTGACTGCGCACGAAATGACGAGCCGCTCCCATTTCTGCTACCGTCACTATGCACGGATGAGATGTGAGCTTGTTGGTCGTCTGTAAGATCACATAGCAAGCATAAGGTACAGTACATACGAACGTACACATGCACGCATTGATCGGTTGTGTAATAGAAACAGTATGGGTGACATGGGGCAATAGCAGATAGCGCGAAAAGTGCTTGAATTCCATTGCTGGTTGCAAGTAAATGCGTACAGGTACACTACTTAGCATACAGTATTGTGGAAGCGTGGAAGGTAATACTAGTATGCGTACGTACACAGTAAGTGCAGTACCTTGATCTGGTTCACTTTCATCCTGCCCAGGGTATTCTGAATCCAATCCATCAACTGTTTCGTGTCCGATTTTGTCATTGGACCTAAAAAAATAATCTTATGTTCTATCCTCGGTGCAATAAGTCTCATCTCTTTTGAATGAGCCAACTTATAATTTTGTGTACTAAACACGTTCATGAATAATACGTACTTAGGGTATAATGAATGGTGTACACCCGGCCACCCACATAGAACGAACGACCTTCAGTACTAGGTACGTACGTGACTCGGGATTACCATGTAGCCAGCCAGGCTTACCCCACAGTACCCTTACCCATACTGTATGTACCTTCTTCCTCTTTTGCGGATGCGTCTTCTCTGCTGACAGCCTTCTCCACCGAGACGAGGTTTTTCCCCAGGAACTGGTTCAACTGCAGCAGGACCAACTCGTCGTATGGCTCGTAACAGAAGAGAACCTCCAGGGATTTCTCCTTCATCGCTTCGAAGTAAGGCGAATTCTCCGCCAACTCACGACTGAAACATTCTGTTCTAGCTAATGGGGCAATAGGGTTTTTATGCCACATTCACAAGGGAAAGAACGCCCATCTCTTTGCGCGTGTTAAGCCAAGGACATGTCGAGCGTACGCCTGGCTCATGTCTCCGATGTGAATGGGCCATGAGTGGCGTGCAGAATTACACTGAATCATGCATATTGTCATTTTTTATCTCCACTCCCACATGTGTTCTATTGCGCCCTTCTTTACCTTGGTGCACACAGATAATAGATCTCTCTTTGCTCACTCTGCAACCGATCCAAATAGTCGCCCAGGCTTACTTTCGTTCCAGCGCGAAAATTAGAGGATTCAAACAGCAAGAGCTTAGCAATATCCTCCTAGAAAAGAATATCCTATCCAAATATCCACAAGTGTACATATGCAAACAATATTTGCAGGGTTGCAGGGTAGCTTGGGTAAATTACGACGGTTTACGACCAACCTTTTCCATTTGATCTGTCGAAGACACGATGGCTTCCTTCATGAAGAGGGAGAAATCTTTGTGAAATTCTTCGTACTGCGTCAGGTCTTTCTTCATCTGCTCTTGGAAGAATTTGAGCACGCGACGCGTTATCACCTCTTTCAACTTGCTAAAACGTACCAACCCAAATAATCAAAAACTAGGGAACCATGGGGTAATGCGGGCGACAGATCAATTCATCTTGAACTAACACTGAGAAACAACAAGAACTTTTAGGCCTACTTGATAATCGCAGAATGCTGCAAAAGTTCTCTGCTCAAATTGAGCGGGATGTCTTCCGAGTCTAGCACCCCTTTCAGAAATCGCAGCCACTTTGGCAGGACGGTATTCGCCCGGGATTGGACCAACACTCGACGACTGTACAAGGCCACGCCTACGTCGTTTTCGCGGGAGACGTCGAACAGAGTCGGCTTCACTGTGGGTACATAGAGGAGCGCTCGAATGTCCACTGGGGCGTCGCTCTGAAATGCAGACAGAAATGTGTGCTGGGGCAAATTGTGTGACTGAGATCATCCGGGTGTGTAGTCAAATGGTTAAGGCGCTCGTCTGGAACGCGAGAGGTCCATGGTTCGATTCCCTGGCACATCTGGCAAATTTTTCTACTCGACTAAACACTCACTGAGCATATCATGCAGTGCGAGTGCAGACACACATACGTACTGTGCGTACATACCTTGTAATGGAGTGTGTATCTGGGTCTGTCCGTCTGGCTGTGCGTGATGAACTTGTAGAATTCGTCGTGCTCTTCCCGACTGATATTCTTCGGATCCTGCGTCCACAAGGCCGACACTCTGTTCACGCGCGCCCCGTTCAGCGAAATCGGAGCGTTCACAAAGTTGCTGTAGCGCTTTATCACTTCTGCATGTACACAACAACGATACAAAGCAGCAATCAACAGGACAAATTCTTCAACTGTTGTACATAACAGCATGTACAGTAGGTACGTACGTACGTCGGTATATTACCTTCGACTTTTGTGGCTTCAGCAAAGGCGGCTGCATCTCCGGGCTTAAGATGCACGACGATTTTGGTGCCCGTCTCCACTTCTGGCCATTCCGACAGCTCGTAAAACCCCGATCTACAACACGCCACACTCCACAACATATGTACGCCCGATAGATACCCAATGTGTATACTGTAGTGATTCATAACTGCAGGGTGTCCAAAGAGAAAAGTTTCTCCTTCTGTCAAGTAAACTTAGTTTTGAAGTGATCAACTGCTAGACGGCCACATATTTCGGAGCACCCTGCTGCAAATAGTGAAGTAAAAACCTTTTCTTTACCCGTCAGAAGTCCATCTGTATCCCTTGGCTGCCTCCTTGTAGGAGCGACTGAACACCTCCACCTTTTCCGCAACAATGAACGCGGAATAGAAGCCTACTCCGAATTTTCCGATAATCGACTCTGCGACAGAAGTAGAGCCACCGCTCGAAGACTGCTCCTGTTGCCGAAGCTCCTCCAGAAATCTCTGAAACCAAGCGGGACAGATTCACAGTCAAGCCAACGAACGAGCATAGCGCGTAAGAAAGCATATGCATGTACGACGCAGTACGTACGTACATACTAAAGTTGTGTGCGGTGCTCACGTAGGTTGGTGGGATGTAGACCTTATACATGAGAATAGGTTCGTCATATGCACTGCACTTTACATAAAGAGGAGGTATGTAGCTCCGTGCATATTCAGAACACGTAGCAAGCTTGGCAGCTACGTACTGTACGTATAGTACATACTTTTGAACCAGATCTTGCGATGGTGCCCAAATTTTCGACCATCTCGTCTTTCGTCATGCCGATGCCATTATCCTGAAGAAAGTCACGAAATAAACTGTTTGTTCTTTTCCTATTCCGGTAAAACAGTGCACAGACAAAAAGATGACGTACGTACGTACTTGGATCTGAAATATCCTCCTCGTCTTATCCGTCTCAATCTGTATTTCCAGAGGTTTTTCCGAGTCGGTGCCTGGCGCATTGTTCACTCTCAGGTAGGCGAGTTTCTCCAATGCGTCGCTGGCATTGGAAATCAGCTCTCGAATAAACACCTACAACAAACACGCGAAGTAGGCCTTACATTTACTACCAGACCAATTCACCAGTAATTCATGTACTCCACATACAATACGTACTGTACACATAACCTTAGCTTTTGGCACAGGTTTGCTTGCTTATTGCACCCTACCTCTTTCTCAGAATAAAGCGACTTGGCGACAATATCCAGTAGCATGCGGGTTTCCGCTTGGAATTCGCGCTTTTCCGCGCCTTCAACTTCTTCGCCCTGAGTGCTGGCGGCATGATTCGCTTGACCCTGCTGACACCCCACTGAACCTGGATGAAAAGCGCGCACATGCAGCTCCAGCACAGATGCAGTAGGACGATTCAGTACGGATTGACGCTTGAGCAACTGCAGCGTGCATTGCCCTGCAATAAACAGGTATGCACTGGGACTGGATAGACCTAGATATAGTCACTGGGACGATCAAGACCGTGCTTGACAATTTTGGCGCTCCGTAGTAATCTTAGTAAATCTGGCATTTCTATACAAGAATAGCAACCGGCTTTTCGACTCTTTTTCAAACACTATTGCTATTCTTGTATAGAAATGCCAGATTTACTAAGATTGCTACGGGAGCGCGAAAATTGTCAAGCACGGTCTTGATCGTCCCGGTGACCATACCTACATAAGAGTGTCAGAAGGTACCGTATGAGGTGACCAAACAAAGCACTCACTTGAGCTGACTGTTGCGCTTCTGCAACACTGGCAAACAGCTCTGCATAAGTTCCTTCCACCTGCCAACATATCTACAGGCCTGAAAGGTACATGAAACATTACAAAATCAGCACCTAAACGTATTCAGCAAGAACCAAAATAAAATATCCATCTTCGCCTTTCCACGACAATGAGGCATCAAAGACGCAGTACGGAGAAAACAACATCTTTACTAGTTCTCGCCATTTCATAACAACTTCATTTCAATTTTTCAGGTCCTCCAAGATAGAAATCTACCCCCTATAAACTAGTAAAACAAAATTCAACATCAATGAAAGGCTCTAAAATATCGCAGCTGTCACCTCAAAAAAATACGCATGTCAACCAAAAATACTCAACTATTCATTACGTACACCTAATGTACAGTACGTATCCCCCTTGGCCAACATATAAAATAAATTTGTTGCTTCACTTATGGTTGCGCAACAAAGTTTGCTTTAATGCAATTAAATTGAGACAAACAGTTACGAGTTTGTGTTTTTTTATTAGAAATTGTTGTTCGGTGCTTGCTATCATACTGGTTCAAGCCATATCAGAAGCGAAAACATCGAATTTACGGCATGCAATACCTAAATCGGCTAGCCTCATCGATCCGACACACTTGAAAGCAAACAGCTGTAGAGTTTCCGGTACTCTACGGGTGTAGCGGTGACACGCGCAGAGGTCCCAGTCACAGATGGCCAATCTGACCACCCGCTAGAGACTCGCTGTCCCTACCTTCGCTCCGTCTGAGTTGATCCTTGCTCGTCGGAAGAGAAGGCGGTATCCACTTGTCTAAACTCGGGCGGCCTCTGCAAGTGTCCAAACCTTGTGAAGACAGACAGAACTCATCCAGGACTCGAGTTTCCCCGTAGACATGGGCCACTTCCTAGGAGAGGCACTCAATCCCGGTTCCGACCTCCCAAAGTGCACCGGTAGCACGGAAGGTGGTTCAGCAGCCTACTTCCTGTCTTCCACGGTTCTGTCCCCCACCGGTAGCTCCGAGGTAACAGCAGGGCGTCAGCAACAGGAACACAGCGTCTGACCGTCTCGCATGCCAGCAGGCAAAGTCCGTACGCCACTGGTGGTAGTAGGAGCGATGAGAAGGTAAGTACGTACGTCTGAGCGGTATATTGTCTGTGCTGATGAAACGGAACAAGGCAACGGTGGTCGATTCGTAGGTACGGCGTATGTCCTATCTCAAGAGCTTATAAAGAGCCCATAGTTTACTCTAGTCTGATGATAATACAAGGAAGCACATTACAGATCGAACGATAAAACAAGTGCTGATAGTAGGATGTCTTCTGTCTGGGCGACGAAGGCGGGACGGCTCCTGTCTGCAGCTCTGGAAGCCTGCATAGTCTGAGGACAGAGGCATCAGTTCCTCTCACATGTGACCCCGGAGGGCCTAGTGCGAGGTACTGGACTCTTCCTCCTACTAAAGCTGGCCATCGGCTTCCTGAGTAGCCGGGACGCTGGTGAGACGAGTGGACGTCGTCAAGAAGTCGAGTAGAACTGAGGAATCTGCTCCTGCACTCCCCTTTTATATGGTACATACGCAGCGAGAGGGGTGAGCAGCATTTCTCGTGCGACTTGTCTGCTCGTCTGAGGCACTGCATTTGCATTGTCTTGTATCGACTGGCTGGCACCGCGCCAGTCGCGTGTCGCTCGCTCTCTTCCACCCTGGTCCCATGATGAAAGTCTTGTCCAGAACTTTACATTTGGTTCCCAGGGGAAAGTCGTGCCCTCACGACGATCGATCCCGGGCCTGTCGTCGTCAGGTCTTGATGTCTGTGATGCCGTCCTGAAGATTGTTGAGCTGCAGGAGTTGTCGTCTGAAGTGTAGCAGATGGTAGCCTTCCTGATGGAGTTGTCATCTGGAGACTATCCCTACTTATCCCTATGCAGTCAGGGTAAGCTATGGCTCATGCTACATAACTGCTACATACAATACATACATGTAGGTACACTAGCAAATCAATAGCCTACATACATATGCACTAATGTAATACAACTCCTGAGAAAACTCACAGTAAAAAGTCTAAGTCCAGAAAATATTCCTGAGATGACAGTCTAGGAGAAAACTATCTCAAGGAACAGTAAAAGAAAAATAGACTCTAAAATGCACTTGATGCTTACTGATAACACAATCAGGTACACACATGGAAAGATATATAACATACATAGTACTGAAGACCAAACAGAACTTGATACTTAGTCTGAAACTGATACAGTACTAAAGATAAAACTACACACATACTGGGCAATTTGTCATCCAACACAATCCTAGGAGCACAAAAATCGTCATCAAAGCATGATAGTCAAATAACACTGCATTCATGACCATACCCTATGCACTGCATGCCTACACTAGCAGCTTATATACATGACATAGTTGTACAGTATATATACATAATACACTATACACATAGGGTAAGTAAGTGATACACAATAAAATGCAATACAAAGTATAATTCAGTACACCTGATACATTACATGTATACACACAGGATTGCATGATGGAAACGAAACACATTAGCCTTTATGGCTCACACACTGTAGGTCAAGGTCATTCCACACAAAAGCAATAACCCAACAACAAAATCAGATGACAATTTGACCTAGCAGTCTAAAGAAAGGCAGTAGTTGTACCACTATAGTCTGAAGGGGTAGAATCGTTCTCCCTCCAGCTAGCAGAGCAGGCCCTTCCTGCACTCCATAGCCTCCGTCTGGGGGATTCCCTTCACTCATCCGATCGTCTGGCACAGTTCAGGAGCAGAACTCAGCTTGACTGAGTGATGAAGACCTTTGGCCTCCACCCACTTGAAGAGACGCCCCTTCCACCTCCCCTATTGAGGGCTGTGGCAGAGGCTTCTCTAGCAGGTAGTGGCTGCTGCTGGTAGTGGCCCTCAAGCCACAGGAGACAGCAGGGCCATCTTCTGGCATCGACTGGATTCACCCCAGCACTCATTGATCGCATGGCGCTGGACAGCTGCAGGTTTCTCTGGATCTTCTGAGGCCCTCCCATCTGGGCATTGAAGGGCTGGAGGTACATTGGTCAACCTCCATCATCTGCTGCTGCTGTGAAGATGAAGTCTTCCAGTCTTCTGCTGGGTTGAATCATCCTGTGTCTGAACTTGAGGCCCTGACCCAAATTGTTTCTGCTGGCCACTCATGCCCACTGATGTCACAGGCATGTGAAGGATTTCTCTGGTCAGCAGCTGGATGGCAGATCAGCATCGTCTGGTCTTCTGGAGAGATTGCCCTTCTCCACAGCAGTGTTGTAGTCTGCCATGTCTGAGTCAGGTCAGCTGCAGGTCTGGATGTCATCTGTCTCTCTCAGCAAGGGCTCAGCAACATGTCTGCACCTCAAGTCTGGTCTTCATTGTCCATCAGCTACTGGTCTGATCTCATCTCATGAGCTTCTGCATCTGCTTATGGCTGTAGATGGAATAGCCATAAAAGGACAGCCATCTGCTGGTGCCAGTTGCTGTTTGATTGGTGGCCACCATGACAGCCACTCAGCAAAGTGCTGGTGGTGGCTGCTGCAGTACAGGTGGCAGCTGTTGCGGTGCAGGTGGTGGCACTGCTGATGGTGCCACTGGTGGCCGTTTGGCTCCAGCCTTCCCCATTGGCCCCGGAGGTGCCAGAGGCCGGCCGGTGCCTACCTGCCACTGTGACAAAGCCTTGTACCGCCGTGGGTTGGTCGATCCTGGCAACTGTCAGCATGCAGAGATGAGTAGCTCTGGACTGGATGACAGGGGAAGGAAAATCTCCTCAGTTAGTGGTCAGGAATGCTGTCTGGAAGTGCTCTGAAGTTGATGGTAGAGCAGCTGATAGAAAGTCTTAACTGGCTCTCTTTGATCTGAAGAAGATCCATTCTTCAAGAGTCGTCTGAGCTTGTTGGCATTACCAGGCCGATCTTCTGTGGGACTCAGCAAACAAGTGGCACTGCCATCGTCAGGTCTGCAAGCAGTAGGAGAGCTTAATGATAAGCGTCTCTCTTTGACCTTCTGCAGTGGAACAACTGGAGATTGGAAAGTCTGGGATGATGATAGTTGATCTCCCACCCTCAGCTAAGCGTCTTCATGTAGCGAGGTATGGCTGGCTGCTTGCAGTCCTCTGCAGTCTGGGCAGCCATTCGATGGTAGTGGAGGTAGTTATAGGTGCTCATCTGTGGTCCTGTCAGCATGCACATCATTCCTCCAGCATGGTCATCAACCAGAAGTAGGCATTCTGCAGCTGCTGATAGTCTAAATTTGAAAACAGAGCAGATCTTCTTCTGGTGAGTAGCAGCTACTAGCTGGATCACAGCCCTGGATCTGATGGTGATGCCTCCACTGGTAGATGGAAATGGATGGTAGCAGTGGTGAAGGGAGTGATGAAGGAATCCCTCTGCACCAACTCAAGAGTAGCTCTCAACCTCCTCTTCCGCCCACCTTGTGGGTGTGGGGCCGAGGTGGCTGGTACTACTCAAGAGCAGGACTGAGAAGCCAGGTGATGGTAGGAGGCCAGGTGCCAGTAAATAAGGCTGCCATTGAGGACAGAGGTCAGATGGTGTGCAGCCCTTCCAACCCCATAAAAAGGCAGCAGCCCCCTGCTGCTAGTGGATGTCTGACTGGGGAAGATTGCTGGCTGGTCTCATAGATGAAACCTCCAGTGGGAGTCTGCTTTTCCCTCCAGGTTGTCACTGGTGGCAGCTGTAGTGCAACCCCTCTAGCCTCTGGTTAGCGGATGCCAACTGGAGGCAGAGCAAGTCAACATCCCAGCTGCGAACTGCTTGCTGAAGTCAAGGTGGCTGATCCTGAAGTAGTGGCATGCCAAGCTAGCTTGTCTGATGAGTTTTTTTTTTTTTTGGTCAGACAGCTGGCGGTTTGGAGAGCCACTCCGTCGTGAGTAGATGCTGCAGCGAAGATAACAGCTGCAGGTTTGAAGTTGTCACTGGCAGCTTGAACCTCTGCCAATGATGGCGGCTCTGTCACCACTGTCTGGACTGGGTCTTCATGGCCTGTGTCCATGCGGCAGTGTCAGGTAGTAGCAGGCGTTGGTGAATTGATGAAGTACGCCTGTCTGGGTGGTCTGTCCCAGGAGTTACTGCATCGGTGTGGAGCAGGTTGGCAAGTACCAGCCCTCTCCCCACTTTACAGTCTCTCCACGGGGGACACCCATGTTGCCGCATTGGTGTGTCTTGCCAAGCTAGACATCATCTGGAGTCGTCTCCATCTTCAGCTGGAACAGATCTGTTCACTCCTTCCAGGGAAATTCGCCAAGCTTCAGGGGCTTCTTCACGAAGGGAGAATAATCAGGAAGCTGCTGATTCCCATAAACTTCAGTGGAAACCGAAGCGTCTGAGGGGAACAGTCATTCCAGTCATCTGAAGAAGACAATTGGATCCAGAGAGTCTGGTGCTGCGGTGGCATAACTGCTGCAAGCCATTGGGCGAGAGGTGCTCCTCCTCTTTCCCATGTTGGCTCTTCAGAAGTAGGTCAGGATTGTCCAGCAGGTTCTCATTCGTCTGACAGGAAGGCTGTGGCAACCAGCTTCTATCCATCCTCCAGAGGTCGGCGCATCTGCATTCTTCTCCAGCAACAAGGATACAGCTCCACACGGGTCCAAAAATGTAGAATATTCCCGATGCCCACAACACAGGCAAAGAAACGGAAGAATATTTTCGATGCCCACAACACAGGCAATACAACCATCCTCTGCACTTAGTCGCATGGTCGAAAGTCGTCAGTTGAGCTGGTCAAAAATCGTTGGCTCGGATGCATTTTTTTTGGCGCTGTGCATCTGGGTGCGAAGAGGAGATGAAATACCATGTCTGGGTGGGTGACTGTTCTATTGCAGGAATGGGTTGCAGGGGCCAGGCCTTGGTCAGACCCGGCAAGCTGGTAGTGGAGATGGTGGGACCATGACAGATGTAGAACCCTGGCTGGAGTCAAAGGAGAATCGCAGTCCTGGAGCTGGAGAGCAAGGGTACCAGTCAACCTTGCAACTGTCAGGTGCAGCCAATTCTTCATCCGTCTGGTCAAGCCCAAGTAGCAGAGATCTCAGGCTTCCACTGCTCTTCTGGTGATGGTCGTCTAGCTGTCTGGAGGTCTGGAGGATGCATCACTAATGGTAAGACCATCACTTGTTCTCCTTCCGGCAGCCAGGCATAATGCCAAGCTTCCGGCCGGAGCCCAAGGAAGTCTTATAGTGATCCTGGATTGATGATGGCTGTGCAGGCTTGAGTAGATGCTGCAGAACCCTTGATCCAGGAGGTAGTAATCTGCATCCTTCTTCACACCAGAGATAGCGATTCTTGATGGACAGTGAATCGTCTGATAGTAACACCAGGTGCAGCAGGCTCTGGGAGATCTGGAGTTGCCTGCTTGGTGGCCGTCAGACAGGAAGAAGTCTGCAATGTAGTAAACAAAACACAACACACCTGCATAATTCTGCCACTTGCCACCCCTAACAATCAATCATGGAACAGCTACAGAACTGAAGAGGCAGCTGTCTGAGGTGGTGGCAGCTGAGTCATCTTCTGTGGTGCAGATTCGTCTGCAGGAAGACATGACCAATGGACTGCAACGTCTGAGGGTCTTCATGGTGCCAATCACTGGTCTGGATGGCAGCAATCCATCTTCAAGGGAGCAGCTCCTCCTCAGCAGCTCACTGGTTGCAGTCACGCAGCAGTTGTGGCCAACAAGGAAGAAGATACAAAAAGAAGACTTCAAACTGGTGATAGAAATACATACAATAGTGATGTTTAGTACAAAATAAAATGCTAGGAAGTATAAAATGTCCTAGTCTTGCTACAAAACACAATTGTTGGTACATAAACAACACAAATGTACATACTCAAATGTGACATGATTACAAAATAACAAGTGTACTACACTAATGCTATACACTACTGTGTACTATAAAAGGTTGGTGGTAGGGGTAGTACTACAAAAACGTCTGATGACAACCAATACACTCTGTCTTCTTTCACCCTCCTCTGAACTAGGAGACAGGGGACAAGAAGTCAGTTTGCATGGCGTCTGAGATAGGTATAAGACAGTAAAACAGTGTAGCTAAGGCTACAAAATACAGTGAATTAGTACATAATAATAAAAGAATAGTACTGTCCTCTCCCTCAAAAATCAAAAGATGAACCGTCCGCGGTTCTACAGTAAAAGAGGGAGGGAGAAAATACACAGAACAAATAAAAGAAACATTGTACTACTAATTAATTTACGTCTGGGTGGACAAAAGTCAGATAGTCTAAGAATAAAAATAATTAAAATTATTTGCAACAAAGTAATATTGTCTAAAATCTAATTACAACTTACTGTAGCAATAAAGTTGCCACCAAAGTCTAAATAAAATAACATCTGAGAAGACTACACAGTAGGCAACAAAATACAATTACAAAATAACATCTGTTAAATTTCAAGTTAACCTCACTAACGTTATACGTAACGTCAAATGACAGTTACGTTTCATAATAAATCAAAACATAAACGTCTAGAAGGCAACTAAACAAGTAAGCAAAATTGAACATCAAAGTATCTAAGTTAACACCACTATTACACACGTACGATGCATATGTGTACGTACGGTATGAACAATAAAATGCAACAATTTTGCCCTACACTACAAACTCTCCCGCTTCCCCAAGTGAGGCGGCGGGTTAGTTTCCTGTGCGGACGTACATAAACAATACATAATAGTACTAGTGCACCGATTACATATGCGATATGGTCGTACTATAATATTTGTTTTGCTGACCGTACGTAATTACAATACAGTAGATGTACGTAACATTGGGTGTTTGGTGCACGTAATATTGGCAATAATACGTAACAAAATAGGTGCGTCTAGTCTACTCGTTAGCCCTTGCCCTGATAAATAAAGTACGTACTACGTACATATCTATGATGCGCACCCAACAACTGGTCATGATAAATATGTACAATTAACGGTACATAATAAACGGTACATAGCCATAAGTAGCTGTAACTAAAATACGGTATCGAGTTAAGCTCGGCTATGCAAAATGTTGGATGCTAATAAGTAAGTACGTAAGTCACGTCAAAATGGAAACAATGTACGTTGCGGCAAAATTATAAAATTGGTACGTACGTAGGTACATATCGAAGCAACGTCAAGACTAATAGAATGTACGTATCATACGAGTAGTCGTACGTTCGTCTAGAGTACATAGGGCTTACAAAATACTACAATTTGTCCTTTATACATAATTGCTGCTCGTGCAAGGGCAGCATGCCTCGAAAAATCAAAAGAGGCTGCAAGGGTGCGTCAAGATGGAAGGCGAAAAAAGTCGACTTGCCTTCCAGTCCGTGAAATGTTGCTCCTTTGCGTCCGGTGGTGGAGACTGCCAATATGTCTGCATAAAGTTCTACCGGGATAAAATTGGCGGCGTCTTCTCAAAATTGCAGCCGATCAGCATGCAGTTTCAGCTGCAGTTCCAGTCTGAGTGAACCACCGGTTCCCTCCCCACAGCTGGATGGGACGAAGTGGGACCATGGACGTCTGAATCCCACAGGTCGATGCACTGCCCCCTGGAGAAGGAGGGCACTGGAACTGGGTCTGGATGATGGAATCGACAGCTTCGCCAACAGGAGTACTGGATCATTGATGGCTCCCGTCTTGCCGCCTCTATGCTCGCCTCAAGCAAAGCCTGTCGGCCCACCAATCAAGATTGGTGTTCCGTCAGGCGAGGCTGCAATCGTCGAAGCTGCGATGATGATCAGGCCTGGCAAGATCACTGATAGCGGCGCCAGGCGATGGGAAGTTCCAGGTGCACGTCCAGCACTGCGAGGATGAAGCCAGGTGAGCTAGCTTCAACTGGAACGTCTGATGTAGATGGCTGCGTAGCGTCATACTGCAAAAGTAAAAATACAGTTTGATTAAACGTGCTAGCCTATGCCCGAAATCCTCTTCTTGTTTCAGGCACTGGAGCGGCGTCAATGAAGTGGCTGGTGGTCATTGGTCCAGCTAGTGCGAGCGCCCTGGTGCTAGGATCTGTGCTCATCTCCTGCAAGCAGGAAGAAGTTCACTTATCCCCAGCTCCGGGATTCTCGCTCACGCTTGGCCCAAAACAGCTGCATTTGGAGATGCTGGGGCAGCTGCTGCAATGGCGATCCTCCAAGCAGTTGATCATCCATCGTCTGAGACTGGAGATGTCTGCTGGGTAGAGGCGGAGGATGAAATGGACCAGAGATGGATGGAGTTCAACCACTGCTATCGGCGGCTCCAATGGGCAGCACTGGGACACTGCATTTCACATGAAGATTCGTCAAGCGATGGCAAAAGAAGGTAGATGATGTTGCAGCAGTTGCGATGGCAGATAGTCGATTGCCAAATGATGTAGAGATGGCAACTGCAGGCAAAAGAATAGTACTGTGCCATCGTGAAGATAAGAGCCAGCTGGTAGGTGTTTCAGATGGGGTGTAGGAGGTAGTCATTGTCCAAAACCACTGAACAGGTGTCCATCACTGGAAACAGAGCGAAAGTTGATTGTTAGTGGGGCCATCTGCAACACGGCTGCCATGTATGACGTCAGAATTACAGGTCACACTGGGTTCGGTGTCCGCTCCGTCATCGCTGGGACATCACAGTATCCTGAATCGATCCATCGAAGAGGCGACGGTTAGTTGGGGCGACGTCTGGGGGTGGTGTACCAACTGCCATGCTGCCAAGTCAACACGATCACGCACTCTGCTCCAGGCGTTGGGTGAGTGGCTACTGATCCTCTCAAACGTTGGTGAGTGGTAGCATTCCGGGCTTGACAGGTTTCACCTACTGAACCGTCCCAGTCGATTGAGCTGAGCAGCCTGTCTATCACGCCGGGATCTTCACTTGTAGAGTTTCCGGTACTCTACGGGTGTAGCGGTGACACGCGCAGAGGTCCCAGTCACAGATGGCCAATCTGACCACCCGCTAGAGACTCGCTGTCCCTACCTTCGCTCCGTCTGAGTTGATCCTTGCTCGTCGGAAGAGAAGGCGGTATCCACTTGTCTAAACTCGGGCGGCCTCTGCAAGTGTCCAAACCTTGTGAAGACAGACAGAACTCATCCAGGACTCGAGTTTCCCCGTAGACATGGGCCACTTCCTAGGAGAGGCACTCAATCCCGGTTCCGACCTCCCAAAGTGCACCGGTAGCACGGAAGGTGGTTCAGCAGCCTACTTCCTGTCTTCCACGGTTCTGTCCCCCACCGGTAGCTCCGAGGTAACAGCAGGGCGTCAGCAACAGGAACACAGCGTCTGACCGTCTCGCATGCCAGCAGGCAAAGTCCGTACGCCACTGGTGGTAGTAGGAGCGATGAGAAGGTAAGTACGTACGTCTGAGCGGTATATTGTCTGTGCTGATGAAACGGAACAAGGCAACGGTGGTCGATTCGTAGGTACGGCGTATGTCCTATCTCAAGAGCTTATAAAGAGCCCATAGTTTACTGTAGTCTGATGATAATACAAGGAAGCACATTACAGATCGAACGATAAAACAAGTGCTGATAGTAGGATGTCTTCTGTCTGGGCGACGAAGGCGGGACGGCTCCTGTCTGCAGCTCTGGAAGCCTGCATAGTCTGAGGACAGAGGCATCAGTTCCTCTCACATGTGACCCCGGAGGGCCTAGTGCGAGGTACTGGACTCTTCCTCCTACTAAAGCTGGCCATCGGCTTCCTGAGTAGCCGGGACGCTGGTGAGACGAGTGGACGTCGTCAAGAAGTCGAGTAGAACTGAGGAATCTGCTCCTGCACTCCCCTTTTATATGGTACATACGCAGCGAGAGGGGTGAGCAGCATTTCTCGTGCGACTTGTCTGCTCGTCTGAGGCACTGCATTTGCATTGTCTTGTATCGACTGGCTGGCACCGCGCCAGTCGCGTGTCGCTCGCTCTCTTCCACCCTGGTCCCATGATGAAAGTCTTGTCCAGAACTTTACAAGCAACACATGCGCAATAACAATCATATTAGACCAAAGAAAAGTCGCCCAAGCGAGTACTCTTACACTTGATCGATTAGCCTACTGATCTAAGCTCCGACACACTTTCCAAAGTAGAAAAGCATATGATCAACAATGATATGATGCGATGATAAAAACAAAGTATGCATGTACACAGGTAAAAGCAACATATTAGCTAATTAGCTATCCCAATGATCGATGATCCAATACAGTAGGAAAAGTCATATGGTAACGATCTGCTAGCGCATTATCGGAACAGACCTGCACTAGTTGGATATACTACCTATGTCTATGGATGTACACGCGGCATTACGGTATGCCCCAACACTAAACCGGTGGATTAATGTCGCAGTATTTCTCGAAACTTGCACATAACCAATACACAACTTCAGCCCTTCAGAACATGAAAAAAACATACACAAAAAACAGGTGTAAAAAACCCACACTGGATCAGTTATCCTGTAGTACATCAACGAAACACGAAACATTGGCCCTGGAGTGTGGCGTTTCCTGCCAATAACGTGAGAACGCTGCATACGATGCCCACCTTCCATGTTTCATCACTTTTTCGACTGAAGCACCGTGCTTAAGTGCCTCCGAAGCGCCGCCAGACCTACAGGAATGAAAACTGTAACCCGCACCACTCAGCCCGGCAGCTCGAAACACCGACTTCCATCCCCTTCGAATGGTCGCTGCTGATACAGCCATAGATAGAGCCTTATGACTGTTGGACACTTTGCGAAAACTGGGAAAAAGTGGCCGCGTAGCAGATGTCACGGGTTGCCTCCAAAGCCGAGTGCAGTATTCCCGAAGCTGCCCGAAAGGACAGAACCGTCCACCGGTTCTGCCGATGACAACGGACTTTGAATCCCTATAGACGTTGCCCTTAGCTTTCCATAATTTTAGCACTACGTAATCCGCATGCCAATCAATGTCCTCTTCACATAGAGCTAGAGTCTCCGTTATGCGACACATACCGTGATACATGACAAGAATTATGCAAGCCAAACGTAAGTCAATGAGACAGGGCGTTGCTGAATCGGGCAGGAGAATGTCTAGGACCTTATGCAGATCAGACACGGGCAAGGCCGGCTTGTGCTTCCCAGCTGAAGGTAGGAGGCGCCTCGCAGCTTCACATAAGGCACGACAGTAGCTAGTTTTTGCCGGATTCGGCCTGATTCCCACCAGCTCATGAAAGAAAGAAATGGCCGAATATGCAACTTCCACAGACGCCTTGCTGCGGGCCTGCTGAAGACGGAAGGCCAGGTATGCGGCAATAGCTTCGGATGATGCGGGTAAAGCACACAGTTTTGCCGAGACACACCAGGCACGGAACAGTTTGAATTCTGGTAGGTACACTTTAAGCGTAGAATCGGCCTTTGATCTAGCCAGCAGGACAAGAAATTGCGTGGACGTTGGGGCCTGAGATGCCGGTAGGCGTTTCAGTAAACTCTCCACTGCTTTGAAATCCGAATCAGCTGTCAAGTCTGCAAAAGCCAAGACACACGACACAACACTGCCCATTCATTGGTCACTGGCTGACCAAGCTCACTCAAACTTTTAGGTCAGGCGAACCGATTTTGCCTTGTGGCAATGCCATGTATTGCAGCAATGTCAGTGAATACTTAGCAGGCTACCGTAACCCTTGGATGGATATGTCCCAAGACTGAGTAATTCAAAATGGCTTTCTTAATATGTAGAAAATACATGCTGGAGATAACAACATGAATAACGACGCAAAGCGGTGAGCTTATGCCGGAAAAATTAGCAACCGGACAGCCGGCTACTAATGACATGCTGCTACTGGTTTGTATTGTGCAACTTCGTTAACAAGAAGCACGGTGAGTATCCTGTACAGTAAAGAAAGATGTTAGAAATGGCAAGGTTTTGCAGGCTAACCCTGAAACCTGGGAGTTTTTCGCGTTGGCCTCATCCCCCAAAGCCAGGGTTTCACGACACACCCCAAACGCAGCAACTTGAAAGAGGGCGTTACTGGCGCCCTGAGGTAACAGACCGACCTCACGGCCAGGGTTTCTGCTGACCCCAAACAAAGCGGCCTATGCAACTAAAAACGGGTGGGAGGGAGGGAAAACTGAGACGTGTTTGTAAACTCAAAGGCTACAGCAAGGGATATGACACCGCAAGGAAAAACACAGTATTGCAAAAGGCGATACACACAGGAACCAGAACAGACCACCTTGAACCAGCATAAAGCACCAGAGTGACTAACAAACCAGCTAGCTACACCAGCGCACTAACAGCGCTTAAGCCACGCCCCCTGGGCGATACGCTAGCCAATAAACTGGCTGCGAAGCAACTCGCAGCACCACCAAGCAACAGAACTGAAAACCAAGATAGGCCTCAATTTAACTGCACAAAAGCTCACTTTGTTGCTTCACTTATGGTTGCGCAACAAAGTTTGCTTTAATGCAATTAAATTGAGACAAACAGTTACGAGTTTGTGTTTATTAGAGCGGCATCAAAGGCTGCGACAGGGGTTAGTATGTACGTATTACGTACAGTATGTAGGGCATATAGTAAATCCGTGCAGTACATACGTGAAAAGTGCAGTCGCGTCAGTGCAAGAGAGGGCAATGATATATACTTTAGGCGAAGCTTAGACGCAAAGCCAGCACTGGCGACGTGAAATGAGTTGCGTTGAATGTAGAAGACGGTTGGGACGAAGCATTGAAGATTTTTGCGCCCGCTGGGAATTCAACATTGTCCTGTACGAACGACGCCCACGAATCACGCTCGAGAAGTAATGGCCAAAAAGGCTGACTAGTCCATTTGGGAATGACGAGGGTGCCTCTGGCCCGCTGGGCGCGTAAATGCTGAATGCAGGCAGACACGAGATGCATAGGAGGGACCAACCAATTGCAGTCTTTGCTCCAATCGAACGCGAAAGCGTCAACGCCTTCTGTGCCCGGCACCCAGAAACGGGAGTTAAAACGCGCGAGCTGTGTGTTACGGTGATCGGCGAATCTGTCGATTGAGTGAGGACCAAACTTGTGATCCAGCAGACGGAATATTTCCTTCCGCACTGACCAATCGTCCAAATCGATAATCCTGCTCGCCGCATCTGCCAAAGAGTTTTCATTGCGGGGAACCCACACTGGGTCCAAAGTACAACCCCAGACCAAGCAGCAGCTAAAAATATGCTCCGATATGTCCTGCAACTTTGCTTTTGGGCTCCCTTTCTTGATGATAGAGACGGCCCCTTGATTGTCCGACTGAACCCTGATCCGTTTTCCGCACAGCTTGGAGGAGAAAGAAAGCAGAGAGAGAAGGATTGTTTGCAATTCTCTCCAAGTGGATGCCTCCTCCGCTTCCTCCGCCGTCCATTGCATGGCGGAGATAAGAAAGGTGCTCGCATTGTGGGAAGATTGGCTTGACAGCTGGCTGGGCAAAAAACCGGTGGCGGGCGGCGTTTGATCTGACAGGCCGCCTTGGGAAGACCAATTACAGCTGTTGAACCTGCCGATCAACCTGCCCACGTCTGAGTTTTTATCGGAGTTTGGGTGGGCGATTTGGGTGAGCAAGCTTCCCGCTCCTGAAGCTGAAGCATCGCAGGCTAAGAATAGGTCTGGGCAAGGAGAAGCGGACAGAGCGAAGGAGTTTGCCCTGGGAAGATTTATGGCCCAGAATCTGAGCTCGCTTTTCTCGCTAGCGCCCAAACGACGGAGGGCGTCCCAGCTGGGGCACGAATTAATGAAGCTGTAAAGACGGCGAGTTTTGAGCTGACAGACAGGGCCCAACACCAGACGCATGCTAATAAGCCGGCCACATAAGGCAGCAATTTGACGGGCCGAGGCGCAAGAATTTCTATGAAGCCAATTGGTAACTGAATCCATACAGGCGTTAATACGATGCTGGGAAACGGAAATGGTAAATGACAGTAAGTCGATATCCATACCCAGCCACGACAGCTGCTTAGATGGCGTCCACAAGCATTTTTGAGGGGAAGTGAGAAGGCCGAAAAAACGCAAGTCCTCCTGAATGGAGCAAGAAACGGCCTGGGCCTGAACGTAGGAGCCGGGAACGCAAATACAGCCGTCGTCCAAATACAGCACAATGCGTATGCTTCTACGACGCCAATAAGCGACGGGAAATCGAAGCGTTTTTGTAAAAATGTACGGTGCGCAGCTAAGCCCAAACGGTAGGACGCAAAAAACGAAAAAATGCTGCCTGCCAGCAAAATTCCACGCGAAACCCAGCAGAGTTTGATGATCGGGGTAGATTTCTATGAGATGATAAGCTGACTTAAGGTCAAATTTTAGGAGCCATGCCTCCTCCTCCAAGAGGGGCAAAAAGGTGTCCAAACCTTCGTACTTTATCTTTTGGGGGTGCAAATAAAAGTTAAGCACGCTGGCGTCTAGAATGAGACGATGACCACGTGTTTCTGATTCGGCGACGGTTAAAGGGTTAATGAAGTGAGGCTGGGAGGCTACCTCGCGAATGCAGCCCTTAACCAAAAGGGAGGCGATCTCCCGCTCGACAAAAAGGGAATTACGTAAGGCCGACAGATTATTGCGGAAGAACATGCGGGGTGGGTACTTATTGATAGGCAACACATAGCCAAACTGAATGACGGATAACGTCTCCTGCGGAGCACCCGCTGCTTGCCAAAACTGAATATTGCGTTTTAGGGAACTCTTGACCGAAATGAGTGAGCCGGCAGCATCTACAGTATGACAACGTATACGTAGAGCAAATCGGGCGTGCACAGTACACTACTATCAGTGTACATACGTACTGAGACTGAAAGTTCTCACATTAACTGCTCTCCCGCATGCTTACAACAATAGCACATGCAATTGACGTACTGTATGCAATACATACATTTGTTCAATACAGATTTACCTTGCTGTACACTTTGTACAATGGAGTCCAGGGTCCTACTGCTGAGTGGCGGAGGCTGGGGCGGGCATGATGGCTGGGACCTGCTGCACCGCCTGCTGTTTCCCGCCCGTTCCACTGCCGAATATGTTGGCGTTGGATCCGAGAAAACCTCGCTGCTGAGCCAACGCGACGAATGCTGCAGTGCAGTTGCGCTGCAGGTGACCATAGGCGCCGCAGAGATTGCAGGGGCCAACGACAGACCGCGGTTGACGTCCGCCGGAGTAGAGGAGGAGCCCGGAATTCCCTTGCTGCTGCTGCCTATACGCGTTGACGTAGTAAGGCTGAGGAGCGGCGTGAGGCAGCTGAAGGGCGGTGTCGAAAGCGCCGAGCTGCTGATTGGAAATTCCTCCTGCGGGAAAAAAGCCCGGACTTCTGCGGGCGCCAAAGCGCCCTCTGCCGCGAAAAGACAGCCCGCCTTCTTTCTGCTGCGGAGAGCCTCTCCAGGACACCTTTGCCGCCTCCATGGCTCTAACAACCGCCGGACCCATGGTAGGGTCCTGTTTGATGTCCTCGATTTCTTCCTCCTTGTCAAGATGACTCATGAACCCTGGCATGGAATCTGCCAGACGAATTTTCTTATTGCGCACCTCGATTGCTTGAAGCACTTCCCGAAGCTTCTTCTTCTGCTCTTCCTCTTCAGTGGCCGCCAGAATCGCTGAGATAGACGCGTGCAGACGCAAGTTGAAAGTCGTCTGCTTCTGAAAACTGATCGACTTCAAATTCTCTGCTGAAGGCTGAGGCTTGGAGGGAGGCTGCGTCGTGCTTTTCTTACTCAGCTCTTCTATTCGCGCCAGTAACAGGGGTCCCCAAGTGTCTGCAGAAGAGGCAGAAGTGACGGTGGGAATAACTGGCTCCGACTCAGCGGTAGAGCTTTTTCTCTGCGGCTGCTTGGAAATTTTCTTCGCAGGCTGCTTTGCCTTCGGGGCCTGTCGTTTGGAGGGGGCCATTTTACACGAAGAAAACTGAGACGTGTTTGTAAACTCAAAGGCTACAGCAAGGGATATGACACCGCAAGGAAAAACACAGTATTGCAAAAGGCGATACACACAGGAACCAGAACAGACCACCTTGAACCAGCATAAAGCACCAGAGTGACTAACAAACCAGCTAGCTACACCAGCGCACTAACAGCGCTTAAGCCACGCCCCCTGGGCGATACGCTAGCCAATAAACTGGCTGCGAAGCAACTCGCAGCACCACCAAGCAACAGAACTGAAAACCAAGATAGGCCTCAATTTAACTGCACAAAAGCTCACTTTGTTGCTACCCAAAAGTAGAAAACTGTCCAAGAACAACAGCAACGCAACGTTACAAGTGTATCACAGCCAATGCAAGGAAAGTAAAACAGTTCAAGTGAGCTATCCAGCAGTGACACTTGGGAAATGCACTACGGCCCAACAATAGAGCCTTGTAAAGATTGCGGGCGTCCCGTCGGTCCCAGGGTAAAATGCACAATTCCTACACCACCAAAGCAAGATATTGGATCTGGCTTTCTGGCCTGGCACCCGAAACCTTTACAGCTTAACTCTAACCGCTCATTCACATCACAGATATGCGCCGAGCGTACGCTCAAGGTCTCCATGGCCAAACGCATGTACAGGCATGGACAGGACAGCCATGGATACGCCGAGCGAATTTCCTTCCCATGTGAACAAACCATAACTCTTCGGAGATACACATCAAGTAGAAACTATTTCGGGCGTAAAGTGGCGGAAGTCGTGGCTATTCCAGCTCCAACAACCTTTGGTCCTAGCGTCGAGGTTGCATTCAGGCGTGTACTATTATTATTGCCAGGATGATGAGCCTTTGCGGCTGCTTTCGCAACCACATGACCCACGATGTGTCCAACGTGTCCGAGAAGGGAGGTGTCGTTCTTAGACTCCACAAACGCCTCTCTCGTTTTGTTGGCCAGCAGGGGTCCGGTCTGCTCTGCTTGTGCCGTCACGTCGCGTTGACTGTACAGACGGTGAATCGTGTCCATGGTACCGACGAAAGCTCTAAACACAAAATCTAGTGCTTGAATGATCGCTTCAATGTACAGGCCTTACCGTATTTACCTGTGCATACGGGGCTATGCAAAAATTGAGAGGTCCTATATGGGGCTATGCATAGGGGGGGGGGGGGGGGCTATGCATGGGGGGCTATGCATGGGACATTTTTTATGTTTTTGAGAGGTGCGTAGAGGCATATTTTTTAGGTGAAAAGCACGTGTTTTAGGGCATAATTGAGGTCAAACCAGGGTTATTCGAGTACAATACACCCCCAAGCAGGCTTATAGGCACCTTAGCTTGGTGTGAGAGTGGCTATGGTAGCTTATGACCAGCTTATATAGGCAGCTTCAGGTACTGTACAGTACATATGGGGCTATGCATAGGGGGGGGGGGGGGGGGGCTATGCATGGGTCATTTTCTATGTTTTGCCAATATGGGGCTATGCATAGGGGGGGGGGGGGGGGGCTATGCATAGGGGGGGGGGGGGGGGCTATGCACAGGTAAATACGGTATCATGCCTGCATGTGCAAAACATTTCCTTTGTATGCGATAATATACGAATGGTAATCATTGCAGCTGTTTTGCTTACCCCATCAATCCAAGAAACACCAGCCAATAATCGAAATAGCGACTTTGCGAATCCAACCGTCTGAAAGCAGAAAAGACAAAATACATTCATATAGCGGTACACTGTACATGATGAGTTACGTACAGCACAGTGCATAAAAAAGCAACGAACCTTTTGAGCAGTAAGTGAAACATGCCCGGGAGAATAAATGCGAGCAGTGTACAGCAAGTGGCGCCAATGAGAGACATGAGATTCGCGAAGCTCGGAATGTACGTAACCACTAAGCCGGTCGCCGACACTACCATAAGACGCAGCAGCCACTGCAAATCAAACAAAGATCTTGCCAGCTACTTAGTACGAACATCTGCTATAAGACGCTTCAATCATTCACATCATGGAAGGAAAAGCGCTGGACGTACGTACGCCCGGCCCATCCATGGCTGTCCATGCCATTGCGTGGATCGAGCCATCGCCAAGTCGGACGTACGTAAGCACATGCGCATGTCTCCGTTGTGAATGGGCCATGAAACGCAGAATTACATTACATAACATGCGGTGGATTTTCAAAGGCATCTGTACATACTGTACGTACCTGTCGCCATCTCACGTCGCCTACTAAGCCCTGTTTCTCCATTAGCTCTGTCACCGGAAAGATCATCACTATAAAAACACATAGGCCAATAAATATCAATATGAGGTAGGATAGGCTACATAAAGTTCATGTATGCATGCAAAAGCAGTGTGTACCAGGATAAGTGAAAAATAGCGAGAAGCAAAGGCACAACTTGACCAGCATAGCGAAGTTGAAGCCTGCGTCGTTCGGTAGATTCAGAGTTATAATAGGATTCGTATTGGCACCAAACGACTGAAACAGCACAACAAAAAGAAATCTCAATTGTGTACATACATACATACACACTACGTGGACAAGGTGTTATGGGCTAATTTCGGACAATGCGAAGTCAATAAGGAACATAGGTAGGTACGTACAAATTGGATGTGCAACCGAATTAGTATCCCATATCAACACAGCCAACTTATGCCATGCATAGTGACGTAATAACTGCACTTACCAAATATCCGCAAGCCCCGAAAGCAATGTACAAAATCGTCATGAACACAATTACCATCACAAAATACCTGAAAACAAACCAACCAGGTGCCCAATACGAACGAGCACGTACGTACTGTAATGTAAACGGTAACCCTGTTACAACCCTGTAATACAGAGACACAGCTTACTTGCGAAACTTATGCCTCTTCTCTTTGGCGACGGACATCTCCAGTGATAATATCATACCCGCACCCTCGTAACAATAGATTGCCACAGCGAAGAAGAAAGGCAGACCCTCGTAAGACCATTGAGTGGGATGAGCCCTACATACAGAGTGTCTCATAATAAACCGAACACTTTTCCGTGCATTTTACTCTGGAATCAAACGTTGGATTTTCATGCGGTTTTTTGTTTTTAGAAGCCAAGGCTTCAACTTACATGTGTACAAAATTTGAACTATTTTGTCCACATACTTCGGAAATTGCGACGGTTTGAATCTCGAAGCTCAAAATCGACGTTTTTCTTCAGTATGGAGAAAAATTTCGGTCTTAATTTTTCAAGATACCCTGTTCCATGCGTTTGCTATGGTGGCACAGGGGATAATGCATGAGATACACATTTCCTAGCATTTATGAACTTCTTTTTTCATTACGAGACTAAGTTTATCTTGGGCCCATGTACAAAATAAACCTCAAAATAACAGAAAAACCCTCGTTTTTGACCGCCCGAGCAAGAAGGTGTTTGAGCACCTTCCACTGGGCCTACGAAGTTAAAATTTTGTACACATCTAAGTTGAAGCCTTGGCTACTAAATACAAAAAACCGCATGAAAATCTAACGTGTGGTTCAAGAGTTACATGCACAGAAAAGTGTTCGGTTTATTATGAGACACCCTGTACATCACAGATAGCCATGCCAGTGACCACACATAAGAACTGGTACTGTACATACGTACATGTATGCAATGAATACAGGTAGAGTACGTACGTTCACAGACAGTTTACCTCTGCTTCGCTTGATGAATATGATCAAAATCGAACCAAAACACAACCGCGAACGCCAACAAGTTAGAAATCTGGGCAAACAAGCTGCAAACAAAGCCAAACTTGAGGCACACACACTCGCAAGTCCAAGTTGAGCAGTAAGGCTGTACGTGTTGTCGCGAGGTGGCCCTGGCTTCAACTGAAGCGTCAAAATCACGTGTTCACCTAGAGACGACCAATTATTTCATTTCTAGTATACTATGGAAGCAGCCTGGGTGAACTCGTGACTTTGATGTTTCGGCTGGTCATGACCCGGAGCCAGACCCAGGAACCATAGCTCAAGGAAGCTCGAATAAATAATTGGCAGTATAGTAGGTTGGTTCTCACCTGAAAAAAGCTAACTTATGCAGCTCTCTGTATAGCGTGAGCAAGAAGAGTGGCGGTAGAATGAGGAAGAGCCAGGATTGACGGTCAACGGAGGGGAAGTAGGAGGACATGTTCTCGGTGATGAAGATGAGATATGCGCAACTGAAGCCCACCTGAGACACCACGATCGAGAAATCCACCAACCGCTGCCCCATCACACCCGCCGCGTAGTAACCTGTCCAGAAGAAAGAATAGAAGGCGGATTGAATAGGGTATCGTGGGGTAAGTAAACCCGACTGGTTTTATTGGTGGGGTAAACCCGGTTACCCACGTAGAAGAAACGGCCCCCAGCACTAGATGGATGGGTTTACCCCACAGTACCCTATTCGCCTTGCTCCATAAGAGCAGTTGTCGTTTCGACCTCCCCGCCGAATTGAGCTGTAGTTATCACGCACACGCAAAGCACGCCGAAGCAATCTTTTTACGCAAAGTACGCCGAATTTTGAGCTGTAGGGTGTGATAACTACAGCTCAAATTATCGGCGGGGAGGTCGAAACGACAACTGTTCTTATGGAACAAGGCGAATAGATATGAATAAGTACAGTACCGACGTGCGTAAACACACGTCCCCTGTTATCTTTCTACACATAGTTCAGCATTCACTTGAATGAATGTACAGACAACAGTGAATGAGTTTCAATTCACTACCGTTGTGAACTGAACACGTGAACAAGATCGAAGCGCAAAACAAACCCAGTGAATTCACCGCGAGTTTACTCACCACGTGTGCAAGCGCACTCACGTATATTCTGCGCACAGTAAACTTACCAACGTCGCTATACGTGATGTACTCTGACAGCGGCTCTGTCTTCTTTCCCGCCGTCAGCTGACGGTCAGCTGCGTAGTGACGGTTAGTAACTGTTGACGGCTTCCGACCGTCATACTCGTGATGCTGTCTTCCCTTCACTCCTACACCGTTCACCTCTGCAGAGAAGTCTTCGTCGTCCAGTAAAATACCGTCAGCGGTGTCATCGCTGTATGAGCTGAGCAAGGGACGGTGGTCGTGATGTGACTGCAGCTGAGCCAAAATGGTGTACTTGCATTCGATGAGGATCAGCATGGCTTTCACGCTAAAACAGCCGGATACAACAGAAATCGCCATCATGGATAGACAGTATCTATCTACATGGGGTTCCACTGTGCGGTACGTACATATTGCACGTACGTACGGCAGCACACAAGTACGTACCGCATATAGTGCAATAATAATGCAGTAAGAACTTACGAGAAGAAGCACACTAAAACCATAATCAAAGCGCCTTCGGCAAGACCTGCCTGCAAAAAAAACAAAAGAGTTCTTACACAAAAAATAAGCAAACTGTCGAAATATATACATACGTATTGTGTATGTTTTGTATGTACTGTGCATACCTGCCTGAACGCATAAGGCATTCCTAATACTCCAGCTCCAATGAAAGAAATGAAGATATTCACGACGACTTTCAGGGTGCTTCTGCTTCCCTTTGGAGCCTGACTGCTGCACCCCGCCATGCTAAAATTGAAGACAAGAACTATCGGCTCACATTTCTCCTTCTATTTTTGGCTTCCGGAGCAAGCAGGAAGGCGCAGGATGGGACAAGCAGCAGCTCCAAAAAATAAATAACAGACAGAACTCACAAACATGCAACGGCTGTTTATGTGGTAAATGTCCGTTTTTTAGTTTACATTTTTCCACTAGGCGGCGAAGACGGCGCGACGACGTGGCGCAGAAAAAGAAAAAAGAAAGAAAAAAGAATCAACCAAACCGCCAACCCAAAAAAAAGGTGAAACATCGGGAAGAAATAAAGACGATCAAGGCCTAATACAAAGCAGGAACCGCAAGGACCACGAATTGGACCCAGACTCCTACAGCTTTCTTCATCGGTTGGTAAGTCATTATGAGCTTTCCTGCGCTGGCACGTAGGTATGTACAGTACAGTACAGTACATACATACAACACGTGCATTGCATACACTTTTTGATTGCTTGGCTTCTGCGTGCGAGCAGCGTGCGTTTCTCTTTCTTCCAGCATAGAAGCTGCACACACATTATTGGCCTGCTGCTGCACTATTATCCGTCCTGTCCTTCATAGAAAATGTCGGATAAGGCGCAAGCGCAAGGGGGCGAGGGTGGCGGAGAGGCAGCGCAAGGGGCGGCGGGTTCGAATCCCGGCAATACCGCGCAGGCGAACGTGGCGCCGGCGGCGGCAGCAGGGGGCGAACAACAAGAAAGCGCTAAACAGCAGCAGCAGTCTGAAAAGGAGCAGCCAGCTGCGACTGTTAAAGGGGAGATCTGGCAAAGATTTCGCCATAGTGAAGGCGAAGATCGATTTTTGCAATTACCTTCGGTCAACTTATGCAGTTTTTCAAGACGAATCGATTCCACCCCCGTGTCTCGACGCGATTTTGCCTCCTCGTAGAGAAACACCAGTTGTAAAGCGTGTTTCGCAACGTTTTCGCGCAATTTATTGTGGTGTTTCTCTACAAGGAAGCAAAATCGCCTCGAGAAATGAGATTGGAATCGATTCGTCTGGAAAAACTGCATAAGTTAACCAAAGGAAATTTCAAAAATCGATTTTCGCCTTCACTATGCCTGGAAAATCTTTGCCACATCCGCCCTTTAAGCAGCCAGACTCTGAGCGGAAGGATTTCTGCCGCGACTTCATGAAAAACGTGTGCAATCGCGGCACCAAATGCAAGTTCTACCACCCGCCCGACGTGAACGCGACGCGCGAGAACGAGGAGGTTAATTTCTGCCTCGACTACCAGAACAAGGGATGCACGCGCGAGAACTGTCGCTATGTTCACGCGCTGAGAGAGGACGCGGACCATTACAAACAGACCGGAGAGGTGCGTACGTTGATGCCGGGTTCACGTAGAGCAAAGTGAGAGCAGCGTGCTTGCGCCGCGCCATTGTGCTCGCTCGATTTTTGCGAAATGTGGCATGCATGATGAGTACTATGTGACCTATATGACGTGTGAATATGAATTATGTAAAAGTCAAAGATGCCGCTTGATTAAAGTACAAATTATAATTCTGGGACCCATGCATTATTTATCTCGAGAACTACGCGACGTAGAGCAAAGCGGTCAAAACTTCCACGGATAACTTTAGCTCGCCTCTCCAATAAAAAAACCGTTTGATTCTATCTGCTCTCAGTGTCGAGATCTCGCCGATTTCCTTCAGTACTAAAATCGGCAAATGGGGCGTGGACCATTGGGCAATTCTAAACCTCGCAAACGCCCGAAAAATCAAAAGTGGTAGAAATATGCATACATGATGAAAACAATAAAAATAGGCATCGGGTGTACAGGGTCGTGGGGTGTCGTGGTTTGCGTGGTTCAGGGTTCATACCGTGTCTTGAATGTCTCGAACGTCTCGAAATTGTCTTTAAATTTGAAAAGTGTCTTGATTGTCTTGAAAATGTCTTTAAAAGTGATGGGTGTCTTGAAAAATTTAGCAATTTTTTCTGAGTTGAGTGCGAACGGATACAAAAATTTTTCTAGCGCACTGTGTGGAGTCACACATTTTTTCTCGCGCGGTCTGTATGTGTGGTTTGGCGGGAATTTAGTACGGGTAGGGCGTGTATGAGCAATGTGAAAGTGAGAGTGAGCGTGCAATATTGCGAATGAATGGCTGTGCTACTGTGAATAATATAGTGAATAGCGATGAAATCAGTAGGTAGTCAAGGGTGTGGTAGTGTACCTTTTTGAAAATCCTGGTAGTATTTCTATTTTGATGACTGGAATACACTTATACCCACAGTATGGTTTATCTACTGCTATCTATCTGTTACATGTTTAGACACGATTTTTATGGGGATTTGTGTATGCATTTTCAAAAAATTTTCGCCTTCAGCGGGACCAGGGGGCTCTGCCCCCTGGACCCCCGCTGGGGGCCAGACCCCCATTGGCCTCCGGCGGCTGGGGCTCCGCCCCAGACCCCTTTGAGGGGCATTTCGTACTCCCTACTAAGTGTCTTTAAAATGTCTTTAAAACGACTGAGGCCGTCTTGGTATGAACCCTGGTGGTTTAGCGTCTGCCAAATGGTGACACGATTTCAGTGCTGAAGGATATCGGCGAGATCTCGACACTGAGAGCAGATAGAATCAAACGGTTTTTTTTATTGGAGAGGCGAGCTAAAGTTATCCATGGAAGTTTTGACCGCTTTGCTCTACGTCGCGTAGTTCTCGAGATAAATAATGCATGGGTCCCAGAATTATAATTTGTACTTTAGTTGGCCAAAACCATGGACGTCCATGCATTATTGCACGACCGAGGATTGAAAGGTTCCCTCAAGATTTCTATTGGTTCTTTGGCGTAAAAGCCCGCTTCTTATAGCTGAAAGGCCCCCTAATCATTTCGCTCGCGAGTAGCTCAGACTATTATTTATAACCCATTTTTTGGCATTATTCCTTTATCTTCAGGTAACCCATTCTCTTGCTCGCGCCATCGCTGCCGTTACCACCAAGGATGACATCAACGGCATCCCGTTCTGCAAGGAGTTCATGTCGGGCCGCTGCTCCCGTGGCAATCGTTGCCGGTACTGGCACTTGCGTCCAGAGGAAGAGAGAGAGAACCGCTTCCATATGGGAGGCGGAGGAGGGGGTGGGGGTGGCCCCTGGGGTCCCCCACGAGGCCACGACCCCTACTATGGCGGAGGGGGCGGCCCAGGGGGTTACATGGGTGGCGGTGGTGGGGGTAGGGGCCGCGTGGGCCCGCCCGACTACTACGGCCCACCGGCGGCCAGAGGGGGGCCGAGGGCCGCGGCGGGTGACCCGTACGGCCAGCCGGCGGCCCCGTACCCGAGCCGCGGCTACGACTACGAGGACTTCGCGACGGCGCCCGGGGCCAAACGGCCGCGCTACGACGAGAACGGGGGCCGCGGCGGGGACGTGGGGGGCGGCCCTCCGGGGCCAGGGCCGAACGCGGCCCTGTTGGCGGAGCTGGAGCGAAAAAACGCGGAGTTGCAGCGCGAGAACGAGGATCTGAAGCGGGAGCTGAAGCGACAGAACGAGCGCTACGAAGACCTCTACCTGTACTACACCCGGGGGCCCCCACCGCCGAGGGGGGACGGCTCCGTGGTCCCGGCCACCGCGACCCCCATGGTGGCCAACGTCCACCCCGCGGCCCTACACGGCCACACCAGCGCTGCCCAGCAGGCAGTTGTCTCGGCCGCCGCCCCCTCCGTGCCGGCTGGCGTCGCGGCCCCTGCCGCTGCGGCCCTCGCGGCCGTGGAATTGGTCTCCTCTCTCGCCCAGGCGTCCCAACAGGCTGCGGCCGTTCAGCCCACCTTCAGTATCGCCGTTTCCCATCCCACGGATGCGCTGGGTTGGTCCAATAGCATGTCCAGTATGTCCAATATGTCCATGCATCGTTGAACGTTGTTGTGGTGGCGGTGGTGTTTGGCTGGCGTTGAATGGGGGAGACAACGAGGGAATGAAAACAGGCAAAATCTTAATTGGAGTGGAGGACATACTTACGTAACTGCAGTGTGTAATGCAATGCAGTATAAACGTAACGTACTACCCAAACCCTTGCATACGTACTGTACGTAGTACGTAGGTGAAGGAAATGGAAATATTTTACTATCATCATCAGTCCAGGTTACAGTTGTTGGATATATGGTTTGATGTTGAGCTGTTTCATTATTGTGTGGTATATTATTGTAGATTGTTGAGTACGAGAAATGGTACATCTACCGTATGGTTTATTGTGTTCAATGTGCATCGGCTACATACGTGCATAAGCAACTATGTACACACAATGATCCATCGCTTGGCTTGGTGTTTGTGTAGCGCAGCAAGGTAACTATTCTATTCTAGCTGATGCCGGAAATGGCTGGCTTATTGATGCTGCCCAGTTTCATTTAATTGTAAAATGAACTCATGTTATCGATGGAAATTGATTGATTGCTGCAGTGAAATATTGTTGTCGTTGTTCGAATTTGGAATGGAATTATGGTTGCCTTTTGATATTGATTACCTACATTACTGTACACCAGTGGAGAAGTGCTCCTAAGGAGCACGAAAGAAGTGAGCGAGAGGCTCACTAGCCTGCAGATGCTTATGGGGTTGACGGCGCAGAAACCAGAAGGTTCCAACCGCCCATTGCTGCTGAAACTTGCTACCCCTCCGAGTTGACAGCCTCTCGCACAATCTGCTGCCGTCCGAATGGTGCAGGCATACTTTTGCCCATTCCCAATCATGGCAAACAAAACTCTTCAATGACCTTTGTTGCCTCTCGCCTGCTTCTGTACATGCCTGATCCATGCAGTGTTATGAATAAATATGTGCATATGTATTGTATATTTTCTCGCATGTGCATTCGCATGTAGTACATACCCATTCAATAATGGCTTCCAATATGACCAGCCGTATCACACGTTTGGCTTTATTCATATATTACGTAACGCTAAAATGCAATCGCTGGCACCCCCCCCTCCCCCTATGTAACGTTTTCGTAACACTAGGCCAACACCCCCGCCCCCCCCCCCCCCCCACCAAAACGTAACGTAACGTTTGGATCAAAAACGATGTACAGTACTGTACATTACTGTATGTTGTATTTACATCTACGTAGTAGGCTATGTATGCATTACAGAATGCAATAGTACATGACATACTTTTTGTATTACTGCTAGTTTATTGGTTATTGATATCAATTAGGCCTACCATATGCCTTGAAAGCAAAAGTCGTGCTCCACCATCGGTACTGGGCGGTTTGGCATCAATAGTGCTAGTGCACCAAAAATTCGGCGTTACATAACGTTTGCTGCGCCACCCCCCCCCCCCCCCCCCCCCAGTAAAGTAACGCAACCGTAACGCTGGGCTAAACCCCCCTCCCCCCTATTTCGGCGTTACGTAATTTATGAA
>JASAMW010003968.1:0-27311 GCA_030247985.1 Epsilonema sp. ZAB3_2
TAATTGTAAGCTACCTATTTTGTATTTTCTTTATTTCAGGAAAAGACAGGCACCCTGTTTGAGCAGATGTGTTCTGGAAATGCAAAGCAAATTGGGTGATCATTTTGTGGACTTCAAAAACCTCTCCAACGGCTTTCTAAATCCGAGCGCGTACACTAGAAATAAATTCGAAAATATTTGCAGGTAATGCTATAATACAGTATGCTGTCAGTCAATGTCTGTCTGGTGCAAAAGATTTGAAGTTTTGTGTAGAGATTTATGTAGTCAAATAAAATTTAAGTTTACCTTTTTTATTTGCAGAGTATATTTTGTGGCTCGTGATTGCATGACACAATGCAGAACCAGTCATGGCATGCAAGAAATATTGCTTTCTGCCACGGCAGCGCTAGAATTTTTATGCGTGGATCACTTTGAAGGTACGTTATGTAACTTACGTACGTACAATAATCCAACTTGAATGAGCTACCGTATTTTTGGGTGTATATCCCCCATTGTATATCCCCGGTGAATAACCCCCATGTTGGCAAAACATAAATCTTGTCCTGTGTATATCCCCCTGGTGTATAACCCTCATGTACTGGAAGGTACCTAACCTACCTATGTAAGCTGGTCATAAGCTAGCTATAGCTACTCCTACACCATGCTACTATGCTTATAAGCTTAGCTGAGCATGTATTGTACTAGAATAACCCTGTTTTGACCGCGATTATGCCCTAAAACACGTACTTTTGACCTCAAAAACATGCCTCTACACACCTCTCAAAAACATAAATTTTGTCCCATGTATATCCCCCCCCCCCCCCCCAGTGTATATCCCCCCAGTGTATAACCCCCATCAGAGCTCTCGATTTTTGTATAACCCAAAAATACGGTATAGAGAAGAGAGAAGAGAAGAGACTAAACGTTTTTCTAAAGGCTCAAAATTTTGTTGTGGAAAACCTGAACAAGTAGTATTTTTTCGCTTTCTGGTTTTAGAGCTGATTTGCCTACCTCCCCCTGCTTCAACCTAAAGAAAGAAACTTTCGCAAAAATGCGACCGCAAATGCGGGACACAAAAAAGAGATGACGGCCGAAAACTGCAACGGAACAACTGGAGTATGAAAAAAGCCAATAGCTACCTGATCAGCTCGATATTGGACCCATCTTGCCGGTAAAAAAAACTAAAAGTGGCCTTAAATAAATAAATAAATAAATAAATAAATAAATAAATAAATAAATAAATAAATAAATAAATAAATAATAAATAAATAAATAAATAAATAAATAAATAAATAAATAAATAAATAGGGTACTATGGGGTAAACCCGGTCATGGGGTAAACCTGGCCACCTAAGCTCCTTTGGAGCTTGCTCTTTTAGCAAATGATAACCAACTACAGTAGCTCATTTTTGAAAGAGGAAAGTTCAAGGATTCGATTGATATAACATTTGTCTCAATCGGCCCATTGACTGGTGAGACATGCAGCCCTGAAATTTGGGTGGCCGGATTTTCCATGCCGGGTTTACCCCCATAGTACCCTAAATGAACAAATAAATAAGTAATAAACAAAAACTTTGTTCAAATTTTTCTCCACTGCTCTCTGACCTGTTCCTTTGAAATCATGTCGGTCAGTTGCAACTCGACAGCTCCCAGTGATTTCCTCACGTCTTTCATCAAAACTGTGTTCGTCGCTTCAAAAGCAGTCATGAACCAAACTGATGCTCTGCAACTGTGTCCCGACGCTTGCGATGGCCTGTCACCAGGTAAACTTGATGCTTCAAAGTTTGGCTACAGTCTGAAGCAGCTCTCTATTACTGCTGATAAGACTGCCTCATACCGCTGTTACATCGACAGCAACAGCTGTGTCAAAAGTGACAAGTTGGACTTTGCAATTTGCAGGTGGAAACATTTCTATTTTATGGCTTTTCTTACGGTAGGTACTTCCGGCATGACTATATAAGATCAGACAAAATACCGAAACAAAAAGTTCAATATGCGCAACGGGCTTTAGCTGCAATAAAACAGATTTTACCGTTTGTTTGCTTTGCATTGTTTTGTGTCAGCTGTTTTTGAAGCTGCTACATGCGCATGTACGTATGTACCTATGTACCAGACGCTATTATTACTCTTTGTTGTCAGTCAGTGATACCTGGCTGCTCATTGACAATATTGGGAAAATGCGTCGATAATTGTTCAAGCGAGCGAGCATGATTTCCATAGCAGCTGCTTCTTCTAGAACTAGCTGGCAAAGCGTGCACGTGAGCAAGCCTGCTGTGTTGAGTGCGAACAATGAGAATGAGTCCATGACTGACTAGACTATGCTACGTTACGTAACGTATATGACAACGAATATTGTGGCAATAATCCGAAAATGTAATGCGGAAGCAATAACTGACTGCGACTGGTATTTAAAATTTGCATTCCGTCGCTTTCACTCGAGAGAGAATGGAAGAGTGAGAGAAATATTTTGATTCTTTCATGTTTTGCTTGAAATATGCGGCCTAGAAAAAAAGCGAAATTACTCGGCTGTGTGATTCTCTTTCTCATCAGCTACTGCTTCACCCTCTTCCTATTCGCCTATACCAACGAACAGCCAATCAGAAACGCGAAGGAGGAACGGACTTTGCTGGAGGAAGATGGAGCGGAATTGCAGGCAATTCATCGCAGCAAATTCCGGTCAGAATTCCAGCAGCAGAATTCGCTGCGTCGATTCAACCAATCGATTCTCGAAATCGCCATCGATTTATCCGCCGAATATTTACTCGCCAGGTGCGATAACAATGGCAAGTTTCTCTATCACGAAAGCATGGATTCTCGCGAGACATTGTCGGACAACTACAACGTGCTTCGACACGCAGGAACGATCTATTCCATGGCCATGTACTTCCAGAAAGTTAGGCCGAATTCCGATAGGACCAAGCGACTCCTCGTCAGAGCGACACAGTTCCTGCAGAAACAACTCAGGCCTATCGAACTCGAAGGCACATCCTTGAAAATGCAGGCAGTTTTCTCTCTTCCCAATCTAGAGGTACGCCTGAAAGGGCCTAAGGCCAAGCTGGGCGGAACTGGTTTAGGCCTCTTGGCGATGGTGCTAGTAGAGCAAATTGTGCCTGAAACTACGCCGCGTTCAACGCTGAAAGAAATGGGAAATTTTCTTGCTTGGATGCAGAGAAATGACGGCAGTTTCGACTCGTTTTACTTTCCGGAAACTGGGAAGAATGACGAAAATCCGTCCCTGTATTATCCTGGCGAGGCAGCGTACGGGTTGGCAACCCTGTACCAGTTGGATAAGGACGAGCGATGGCTGAATTTGGCGTTAAAATGCCTCGGGTATTTGGCGAGACTGAGAAAAGGCGAGAAAAAAGTGGAGCTAGACCATTGGGCACTGTTGGCTACCAGTTCGGTGCTGAAGAATTATGACAAGTCGGATAGAAGCGTTCTGAAAGAGGATGTGGTGGCTCACGCTGGACAGGTACCCCGATAAATAAGTAAAATCTATTTTGTAAATAACTAAATAAATAAATAAAAAGGTGGGGTAAACCTGGCTAAGGGGTAAACGAAGGCAAGGCAAATAAAAAAATAAATAAAAAATAAATAGCCATAAATAAATAAATAATAAATAAATAAATAGGCATAAATAAATAAATAAATAAATTAATTAATAAGTAAATAAGTAAATAGTAAACAAAAGGGAGAGGTAAACCTGGCTATGGGCCATGGGGTAAACCCGGCCACCTAGTACGGCCCGGTCTTTCACGTGAGTGGCTGGATTTACCCCAGCCGGGTTTACTCCATAAATAAAAAATAATTCGTGGATAAATAAATAAATGAACACGTGTGAGACGTTTGAACCAAAAAATGATTCATTTCTTTTCCCTTTTTCTTCAGCTTACCGGTGCCATTATCACGAACCTCATCTCCGCCCCGAGGGTAAATTTCGGCACATCTCACGTGTCAACTCTGCTCGAAGGCATTTTGGCCAACGCCGGTCTCTTCCCAGAGGCCCAAGTGGGCAAGTACCGGGTGGTGATAGATCGCAGCCTACAGTACCTTTTGGACTCACAGGTCAAGGCCGGACCCTTCAAGGGCGCCATACCGAACAAAGTCGGCGGAAAACGACTCAGAATCGATCAGAATCAACACGCGATAAGTGCTATGATTGAGTATTTGGAAACGTTTCGATAAGCAGGCTAATATGTACCTACATGGATAGGGTACCGTGGGCTAATTTGGACCAAGAGAATTATTGGCTAAAGAATTTTTGGGGCCGAAAATTGTGAATCCTGCTATTCTTGGCGCCTCCTTTTTGATGCGATGATGTTCATCAAATTCAGTACAAGAAATGCCACCTCAATAATGCAAGCTTTTTGATGTGACTATAGGAAAGGAAGGTGCTATAAGTACGGTACCTGTTTCGTAAGTATTGTCAAAAGTCTATGGAAGCTAAATAAATAAATTTGGAACGTTTTTGCACCTGTTGTTGTTTGCTTGTTGACGTGTCAGTTTGCAGGGTTGAGAAGAGTTTATTGTACCGACCGTGCTGTCTACGTACATAGTGTTTTGAATTGTACACAAAGGTACTGTACGAAGGTATACGTGATTGTCTGCTTGTCCTTACAACTTCTACAATAATTAATAATGGTGCTGAATCGAAATCAAATTATTTTTCTTGAGTCATCATTTGTCTTCTTTGCTTTCTGTGGTAATGTTATGTTTTAATTTTGCCACATAAGTACAGTACTGCATTGGCTATATCTCTTATTCTCATCTTATTCCACATAACCACTCTCTTACATTCTTTTAGCGGTTTTCTCATCCACCGGCGTTGGCTCGAAAGAACAGGGGTCGATTTCCAAAACTTGTGACAGGAAGGAGCTTTGCCCAGGGGCCGGCAAGACCCGTAAGCATTGGCGAACCAATTTATGATTCGAATTACATTTTTCACAACTTAGCTCAAATTTTTTTGTTATTTCTAGTTTCCTGCGCTAAGAGGTTGCCTCGGGATCGATATGTGCCTAAAGAAGGCAGCTTGGGCCTCGGCGTTCCTTTGCATCTGGAATTTGTGCCAGATTGCAACAATGTCAGCCGTAGTTTCTACGTAGATTCAGATATGAACGAATTGTTCATGATGGTGGAAGAGGAACGAAATGTCACAACGCCACAGTTGAAGGCGTTTGATCCAAAAGGTGGGTAAAAAATAATAAATAGGCCTAAGTAAATAAATAGGTGGCTTATAAATAAACTAAATAAGTAAGTAGGTAAGTAGCCTAAATAAATAAAAAGGCTAAATAAAAATTAGTAACTTAATAAATAAATAAATAAAAAATTACCTAAATAAATAAATAAATAAATAAATAAATAAATAAATAAATAAAAAATATATATTAATAAATAAATAAGGAATATCCCTAAATAAATAAATGCAGTACCTACCTACAACTTTTTTCAGGCAAAGAAGCCCGCTTGGAATTTTACACGTCCACTTTTTCTCGCGTTGGCTGGTACGTGAACCAGCCTGACGTTGGAAAATGGACGGTTCGTCTGCTTTCCAGTCACTCCTGCCTGTTGCTGGTTCACGGGACCTCGGAGTTGACGATTAACGCCGGATTGATCAAAGCTTCAAATCCGGGGGATGATTTGCCCACTGATAAGCACATGCTCGCTCAGAAGCATTACCGTATTTTTGGGTGTATAGCCCCATGGGGGTATACAAAAATTGAGAGGTCCAATGGGGGGTTATACACTAGGGGGGGATATACAATGGGTGGGGATATACATAGGACAAAATTTATGTTTATGAGAGGTGTGTAGAGGCATGTTTTTGAGGTCAAAAGTATGTGTTTTAGGGCATAATCGCGGTTAAAACAGGGGTATTCTAGTACAAGACATGCTCAGCTAAGCTTACAGGCATAGCAGCATGGTGTAGGAGTAGCTATAGCTAGCATAGGACCAGCTACATAGGTAAGTCAGGTACCTTACAGTACATGGGGGGTTATACACCAGGGGGGGATATACAATAGGGGGGATATACACCCAAAAATACGGTACCTGTTCGTTGCGCGTGGCAACAATTTGGAAGGTTCGGCAAGAATTGAAAAGCTGGTCATCAGAGAACGAAATGGGCTGTCGTTTAAACATTCAGCGACCTTCCAGGTAAGGTATATGGCATACGGTACGGTACTGTAGGTGTAGGGGTATCTAAATCCGATCATGGTTGTATGGACCAGTTGCGATGTCGCGATATGGTTGATCGATAACGACCCCGCGGTATTTGTTTTTTTGAAAATTCCAAATTTATGCAGTGCTTTGCTTACACGGCCGTTACCTTATCCTTTTCCCCAGTCGCCATTGAGCAGCTCCTATTTGTTCAGCAGTAATGGGCGATTGAAGTTAAGCCTCAGCCTAAGCCTAAGCCTAAGTATGTATGTTTGAAAATTCCAACTTTGTGCAGTGCGTTCTTTACACGACCATTACCTGATCCTTTTCCCCAGTCGGCATTGAGCAGCTCCTATTTGTTCAGCAGTAATGGGCGATTGAAGTTAAGCCTAAGCCTAAGCCTAAGCCTAAGTATTGTTGAAAATTCCAACTTTATGCAGTGCGTTCTTTACACGACCATTACCTGATCCTCTTCCCCAGTCGGCATTGAGCAGCTCCTATTTGTTCAGCAGTAATGGGTGATTGAAGTTAAGCCTAAGCCTAAGCCTAAGCCTAAGTATGTTTGAAAATTCCAACTTTATGCAGTGCGTTCTTTATACGACCATTACCTGATCCTCTTCCCCAGTCGGCATTGAGCAGCTCCTATTTGTTCAGCATTAATGGGCGATAAAAGTTAAGCCTCAGCCTAAGCCTTAGTGCAGTTTACTGTACATAGATACCGGTAGGTGCCGCCGTGGATCTAAAACGTTGTTCAGTCATGAAAATGACGCCAACGACCCCGCCGGCACTCAACAACTTTCCAAATAACCATGTGGTCGCTATCGACCAACCCTATCGCGACAACGCAACTGGTCCATAGCAAACCTAGGAAGTCGGTCGCATTCGCATTGTGCGTGTGAATATTTCAGCCGCTACCAAGAAAAGGTTGCCGTCACAATATTTATTTTGGACCGATGACATGCGTGGAGCTGGAGAGTATTTTGTATTTTACGGTAAGCGACCATCCATTTGAAATGGATATGAAAAATTCATTTCAAGTGTACCTACCTTTCTATGTATGTAGTATGTACATAACATGTAATGTACAGTACATAGTGAAAATTCCTACGTACCTGTTTTGTTACAATTTTGACCGTCGTATTAGAAACAAATGCGATACGTGTACTGTTGGCCTACCTACCGGTATCTACGTATTTTCTGTTTTACAGATGTACGGTAAAGACTCAGAAGGAAATAATTTCCAACGAGCCACAACCTTTCGTTGCGTCACAGAGGAACAACTGGAATTGATAAAAAAGCTTCCACGAGGTTCCTTATAGTGAATACAATACAGTCTGTACATATTATATTTTGTTTTAATGAATCGAGTTTTTTAAGGTGGTACTCAGGGGTGGAGATTTCGCGAATTGTGCATAAAGCAAAGCAAGAGTCGTTAATTTGGTTTTATTGTCATTGTTTTCGTTTCTGGTTTCTTAATGTCTACGTATACGTAGGGTTTTCTTTTTTCTTGAAATTATAGGTACACTCTTACTTTAACGTCAGGATTAATTTAGTATTTCTCGCTCTGATTTTTCTCAAATAAAAAAGATGCAGCAAAAAAGTTCATTGTTCGTAGATGTTTGTTAGAAAGAGCACGTACACATACCACGCACTACCGTACCACCGTAACGTATGAACAACCCAAAAGTCCCAAAATCTTTTGAGCCACAAAAGATGGAAAACAAAGACGAAGTCTGCTGTGTAGCACAAGAATTTCAAAAATTCAAACTCAAAACTCAGTTGCCATCTAATTTTAGCCCTCGAAACCAGCCAGAGAGACCCCTTTTGCCCTTCCGCTATTTTTGATTGCTTTCCTTCCGATTCACTTTACACCATGGAAGTGATGACAGTTGGCCTTGGGAAAAAAGATGCCAAACTTGTTTCTACTGGTACATAAACAATACTACATACGTAGCGTACGTGGCATACTGGGATATTATCACGACCGTACGCTAACTTTTTAAACGTACGTACACTGCAGTACAGAATGCACAGCAATATCATGCAATCTGCACATGCGTGAAAGATGGGCCGAAATTTTCACAGTCAAGGCCTGATACACATGGTTTGGTCTTCGGGGCGTCTTCTTAAACCTGTCTTTCCTTTCCGTACAACCACCTTTAAAACAAGAGGAAGCGACTGCACTCCAAAACAGGAAACTTTATGATGCAAGACAACGAGACACCCTTTCATACCAAGAGCGCAGAAGAACCCCAGCTTTATCAGTGTATCGCAGTATGGATTCCTGCTCTTTCCTGCCAGGGTTTCTGGGTGCAAGAAGCGAAGCGATTTCCACTTAACGCCAGCTCTCCCCGTTTTAAGATCAGTTCTACGCCAGGTTTCAGTATCAGGAAAGAAAGGTTGGTTGGCTGGTTCACTTTTATTCTAAAACGTGCACTGAAGAGGATCCGCTCTGTAAACTCTTTGCGTTCCCATGCTGATCACACGCTTCCGCTTTTGTACAATTTTTGACACCTTTTCGAACCCCCAAAATGACATCATCCTTCTTTTCTCTTATACTGTAGCGTCTACCGTAAATTAGACTACTGTTTCTCACAATAATCATGTTGCGTTATTTGTTTAAGGAGCAAGAAGACGAGCCCACTAGTGCAACCATGACTGACGAGAAACAATTCGACGAGAGCTTTCGCTCGACAGCTTTCGCTGCTGTGGTCTTCAGGTGAGGATTAGTGAACCCCACGAATTATTGTAAACCTTCGTGTATAACCCCCGGGGGATAAAAATTGTTAGTCACTGATTCGAGCGGGGTTATACACAAGACCAAGCAAAATGTGCCAAATCATCACCGTCATGCCTATTTTGCTCATTTTACTATTTTTTTAGAATTTTTGGTTAGCGAAGGGTATAAAAATCGTTAGTTACCAAATAAGGGGTTATACACGAGGAGGGTTATATTCGAAGGAGGTTATACACGAAGCTTTACAGTAGTGGATTTATCTATGTATTGCTTCACACGGAGCTTTTAAATCAATGCTATATGGTAGATATTACAGTAGTATTCATTCAGCCTTGTTTTAAAGGACAAAGTCGAATGCAGCAGTTTTTATTTCAGCACAGTCGCCATCACCAGCTGCTTGCTCGCATTTCCCCTGGTGTTCCACCATGTGCAGCTGCTGCACGCTGATGCTCAGGCGGAGGTCGACTACTGCAAGGTACAGTACGCATACAGAACTGCAGATGCAACGAAACATTTCGTCAGTTTTGGGTAAACCTGTAAGAGCGATGTTTCAGCTGAGAACCAAGGAGATGTGGAGCGAGATGCTCGAGATCCAGCAGGCTGGAGTGTCCGGCGGTTCTGGAAGCGGCGAGCCGATCCCAGATGGCCTGGATGCTCTGCTCGGTCACGTTCGCGTCGCCAGACAGGCTCCCAATGGCTGTCATCCATGTAAAGACGCCTTTAATATACACCTATCTTTAACCTTTTTAAAAGCGCTTTAAACTGTTCTAAAAGGGGGGATCTGGCGGGAATTTAGTACGGGAAGGGCCAATATAAAATTTTAGACTTTTAAGGGTCCTATCAGACGTAAAATTGCATCCTCTTTCGATCTAACCCCACATTCTAGAGTCAATTCTGCCTCTGTGAAACGGCGTCCCAGTTCTAAAGCTCGAATAGGCCAAAGTGTTGCGAAATCCCCTTCCTAACTGGGGCGCCGCTTCACAGAGGTATGTACAATTGACTCCAGAATGAGGGGGTTATATCGAAAGAGGATGTACTTTTACGTCTGATAGGACCCTTGTAGTCAAAAATTTGAAATTGGTCCTTCCTGTACTAAATTCCCGCCAGATCCCCCTTTAACCCCCTTTAAAGCGCTTTAACCTGTCCTTAATCGCCGGTTGTAATTCTTTCAGGCTGCTGCCAACAGGGACCACCGGGTTCCCCCGGCCAGCCAGGTCGCGACGGCAACCCCGGAGGCCCCGGCAACGACGGCAACAAGGGCCCACCCGGTCCGGATGCGAGAGAGGGCGAGGCCTTCCGGCCCTACCCCCCGCAGTGCGACTGCCGCGACTCCGCCATCCCGGGTCCAGTGGGCGCACCCGGACCATCCGGTCCACCGGGTCCAGTGGGACCCAAGGGCGGCGACGCCTTCGACGGATGCCCCGGCCCACTCGGACCCCAGGGACCCACCGGCCCACCGGGTGAACCGGGACAGCCAGGACCCCAGGGACGCCCGGGACCCGACGGCCAGCTTGGCCCCGCCCCACCCGCCCCTCAGGGACGCCCCGGAGAGCAGGGAGGTCAGGGTCCACAGGGACCACAGGGCAACCAAGGTCGCCCCGGCAACGACGGACGTCCAGGACCGCAGGGACCCCAAGGAAACCAGGGAGGCCAGGGACAACCGGGTCGCCCGGGACAACCAGGGCGCCAGGGAGAACCGGGACAGGAGGGACCACCAGGCAGCTGCGACCATTGCCCGGTGCCCCGTTTGGCTCCAGGATATTAGAAGAGGAAAAGTTGGGTTGGAAAAAGACCGATTTGTTTCGTATTGGTTCCATCTTTTTATTGTACTTCACTTCACCTTCAACTCTTGTCGTAATTTCACCATTCGTACCACAAATAAACTCCCAACCATGTTAACTTTCAAACTTTTTGTGAAGTAAAATCATTTGCATTTGCTTGCTGTGTTGGCGAAAAGACACAATGAAAACTTCAGAATTCTCAGAGAAAAATGTTCGTAATCAATTCCCTGAGACAATGGAGTATGTAGGTACTTACTACACACAGACCACGCTAGGCACTGTAGGTACGTAACGTACTACATAGTACATGTGCACATACTACGTCGAATATCGCAACAATGCAGCAGTGATAGACATCGTTAACATAGATTACATTGATTGCTTGATTATCAAGCGATCAATCTTTCTTTTTTCACGCACATATCATAATATGCAATGGTACTACAGTACAAGCCATGCCATTTGATTGCAATCTATCAATCTTTCTTTTTCAGGAACATATCATAATATGCAACGATAGGTAAAACAAGCCATGCCATTTGATTCACAGGTATTGATTGATCAATATCGGAACTTTGATATCGGCGATGAGTTGCTGCTGGTTTTCATTGGTAGCCTCCAGGAACCCGCGTAGTCCAATCGAGCTTGATCTGTGCAACAGCGACCGGAGAAAAAGTTGCGAAAAGCACGACGGTAATGTTTCTGAAAAAGAATTATGTACGTACGTATCTGTTTGTAGATAGGGTAGGGTAGTGTGGGGTAACACTGGATAGGTGGAAAATTCCAAACACCTGAAGCTACTGTATAGTGACGTATTGTGACAAGAAACAGCGAGTGTTGTTTCTAACTGAAAGTCAAAAGAAAGTGGCCGGTTTGACCCCACAATACCCTTTTCTCTTATGAGAATTGGACATTTTTACACAAAATTGTTGACGGACTGTGCGTTTGCTTTCCCTGGCTTACACTTATCAGCAAGATCACTGGATTGAAGATCAAGATTCCATACTGAAAGAGAGCCACGCCCAAAATTGTCGTCAGCTTCAGCGATCTGAAACAAAAAGAGAACTCTTTTTAAAATTTGTTTTTGAACAAAAACAAAGGGAAATTACGTAACGCACGAACATTGGAATCGTTTGATTGTTCGTGGCCTGATCAAACTTCAAGATGAGAAACAGAACGATCGTTGGAATCCAGCAAACGTTGAATTTGACCAGCATCATGAGCAAAATTTTTAATTCCTAAAAATGAGAAATTCAATTCAATTCAATAAATTTCTTGTATGGGGAATCACGGGGTAAACCCGACAGGTAATACTTGTGGGGTAAACCTGGCCACTTACGTAGAAAGAGCGGCCTTCAGATCGGGTTTACTCCATGGCTGGATGTACCCCACGGCCCACAATACTCTATCATAATATTAACAATAATTAAAAATTATGACTTTTTTACCAATTTCGCGTCTTGAAAAGCATAAACCCGACCCCAAGCTCTGACTGCGACCACCACAAACAGGACGTTTGTCACTAGCAGCAACGCCGCACAAACCAGAACCAGAATATCGCTGTACAACGTCCAATATTTGTCAATCGGTGAGAACGATCTTTTGCAGTTTATGAATTCTTGATTTTCTCCCGTCCATGGATAAGATGCACCGATTGAGACCAGCAGGACCAAGAATACAATGAAGAAGCCACCCCACCGACGCAACCGCAAGTCCTAAAAGAAAACGGAAGAAAATAATCGATAATCCATGAAAACAACAGAGATTATCTTGGCACAAAAAAGTGTGGACTCCAATGGGTAAAAGTAAAATCCAGGCTTTTCCCATGATGACGCTCAGGCACAATAATTTGTGTTCCATTTTATTTAACCTGGTCCGGAAGCAAACCGCAACGCACCCGTCGTCATATTCGTTTTTACTACGTACGTACAGTAACGTACCGTAATACACGGTACGTCTTCGTTCGGTTCGGGACCAGGTTAATGGAACACAAATTGTGCCTGAGCGTCTTGATGGGAAAAGCCTGGATGAACTTCTCATATACTTTTTGGACATTTTTGAAGTCGATGAAAAAGCGCACAGCCAAGCTCAACAGCAGGAGTATTTCCACCAGGTATGACGTCATAAATAAACTCGGTTGCAATCGGCATAGCCATTCCGGTGCGAAATAGCCGTCCATCCGATATTTAAAGGTGAAGGGCACCGTGAGAAGAGCGCAGGCTGTGTAGAGCAGAGAGATGACCCAAAAGAACCAGTTGGAGACCCGATGTCGCAAGGTGGAATCGGAAGGTATGACCATGAAGATGCACAGGTTCAAAATTGCGCAAACTCCGGCCAGACAGTAGTGCAGCACCTCCCACATTAGCTGTTCATCTGGGTGAAGTCGGGTCCAGGATGGGGGATAGGAAAGGATGGCTGGAGGGGGAAAGAGAGTAGAGTCATTTATGAATGTTGCCATGAGTGATTAGACTCGTGGAGTATAACGATGGTCAGCAATGATGATTGATTCAACTGTGGTAGTACTGCAAAGAAATGGAGAAAAATTGGGAATCACACAGCAAAATGTACATGTGTCTCAAGCGAAAAGAGTGCCCTAAGAGAAAGGGGGTACTGTAGAGGATATACCGGTATATGAGTCATTTTCTGCGCAGTTTTGTCAAGCCCCTAACTTCAGGGTTTTTTTTGATTAGCGCCGTCTAAGCGGCTTACAGTAATCCGCCTTTTAACGAGAAATTTTGTTTGTCCAACAATTTTTTACACGCAAGAAATTTGGCCTTCAAACAGGGAACAAAGCAAAAGTCGTAATAATAAATTCAAAAAGAGCGAATTTTCACGCCAAGGTGACAAGGCGCCAATATTTTTCAAGAAAACACGACAACAATCAACAATGGCGCGACGACGACGTGTGAAGTTTCGTGAGAAAGGGAGCGAAGGCGAAAGAGAGAAAGAGGAGTGTTAACATTCTCTTCGTGGGAGGCCGACCATCACATCAGATCATGCATTAGTCCATAGACATCTTCAAGTGCGCATGAAGTGACTAAAGCTCGGTTCACATACGCGCCAGGCGGCCATGTGAGGCGCTGTGTGGGAGGGTAAAGAAAGTAAATAAAACATGGCAATTATCTGAGCTTCTTGAAATCGCCCAGTTACTCCATCCATATATTCTACAGGGTGCTTTATTTCTCCTGGATGATTTTGATTGCAAATTTCACCAGGTTACCCTTTACCGATTTCGCTCAAATTTTGCCCACATATTCCCGAGGGTTTGCCATTTACTTGGTAAAAATTTCGAGTTAAAAGGCTGTACTGGGAGTGAGAAACACAGCAGAGAACATGAAATCACAATTTTACAATATTTTCACCATAACTTTCCACTATTGTTCAATTCTTCCATAAAATTTTCGGAAACCATGACAAATGGCAATACTGCTACATTTTTTCGAATGGTAAGCGGCTTTATAGACCCTTTCCGTCTTTTCACCCCCACAAGGAATGTCGGGAGTCATCAAATCTGGTGATTATAGCTCATCAGCTGAAGATGCAGAACTGATGAGGCATGAGCAGAACTATTGAGAAATGAGACAATTTCCAAGCAATCCCACCAACCCTGTCAATGGTTTTTGGCTTGAATAGGGCTTATGTTCCATCTTGCTAAAACTATTTTGCCCTTAGGAAAGAGCATTGGGCTCTAAAAAGACGCTATCCAATCAATTGGCAGCAAAAAGTGCACCGAAAAAGCTCGAAATTGAAGATTTGAAAGGAAGTGGCTAATTCTCACTACCAGTGCAGGGTTTTAACTCGAAATTTTTACCAAGTTAATGGCAAACCCTCGGGAATATGTGGCAAAATTTGAGCAAAATCGGTGCAGGGTAACCTGGTGAAATTGGCAATCAAAATCATCCAGGATAAATAAATCACCCTGTACATTACAAGAAGCATCGTTATGATGTGAACCGAGCATTATTGTGCGCTTAGGCCAAAGCACAAAGTCAGCAAGTCGCAAATACTAAGAAGAACAGAGCCCAACGCCCTTCGGTTCTTGGATGCAACGCGCATTATTTTGCATCTTTAAGAGGGGACTCGTTTTTCGCGCCTTCGCAAAATCGGAGCCCCATTGAAATCTGAGGCAAAAAAGTCGTGAGCACAAGGCAAACAACGACAAAGGACAAGAAGAAGAGGACTAAAGGAGGAAAGCGAACACTTCTTCTTCCTTTCGGCTAAAAGACTTTTCGTCTCGCAAAAAATAAATAGACACTATACACAATACACAGTCTACATCCTGTCAAGGGACACCATGCATGCTATCATTGCATTACACCGGTACCCGTCCCTAGGGAAAAGATACAATAAAAGAAAATATAGAAAATGAATACTGTAACTTGTAAGGACGTACGGTAGTTATAGTTGTTCCACGAAAATAATTCCGAACTTCGGGGGGGAGGTAGATAAATCACGGACACCTAGAACCGAAAGTATGGAAAAGTTATCGAAGTACTCGTTTTTTGTCAAGTTGTCCATGCCTTCCGGAAATAAATTTTCAACTGCAGCAGGAACGAAGAAAAACAAAGATCCCACGAAACGAATGCGACACATTTTCCTCCGTTTCCTCTCTTATGTTTGTCGCATTCGTTTCGTGGGATCTTTGTTTTTCTTCGTTCCTGCTGCAGTTGAAAATTTATTTCCGGAAGGCATGGACAACTTGACAAAAAACGAGTACTTCGATAACTTTTCCATAATTTCGGTTCTAGGTGTCCGTGATTTATCTACCTACCCGAAGTTCGGAGAAAGGAAGGGGGTTTTAATATGTATTTATTCATTTAGCCAATTTTTTCTATTAAGCCTATTTATTTGTTTATTTATTTTTATTTATTTTTATTTATTTATTTAGCCTATTTATTATTTATGCTAACAACATTACAATTGGTACTTTACGCAAAACAGGAAGAAGTACACTTTCCTTTCCACTATCACCACTCGCAGCAGTATAGGTACTTCATGCGTTGAAAATATATATTTCCCAGCGAGACATGTTTTCCTGTATTTGAACTGCCTCTAAAAAAAAGTCGTCCCATCTTCAAATCAACTCAAGAAAATTCAGCCACGCAAACGCGAATAAAGTCATAAAAGAAAGCACAAACCATGTTCCATTTTTATTTTCCTTGGACACGTGTCTTGTCTAGGTACATACACAACACCTGTCCTGTCAACCAAACAACCAATAAAATAAGTCCGTGCCTTTTTCAATCGAAAGCAGGACAGTCAGCTATTTTATGTCGAGATGAAAGAAAAGTGGCCGATATTTCCACGGAATAATTCTTTCTTACGTAATAATATAATGATAATAATTTTATTTCTGATTTACGATTCAAAAAGGCACCCCAGTCGCCCAGTCACCCTACCCCCGCAAAGCGGAGGACCAACACAAGAAAAGAAACTGTGTTACTTTTTGTGTACGGCCGATTTTATCGGAAAATAACCTCTTGGGGATGTGCGCGCATCAAAAAAGCGTGCACCGCACTTTTACTACTATATTATATCGAGTATGTCATCAACTATAGTATTGTATGGCCAGAGAGAGTTCGCTATGGGACTCAAGTCGTCCTGCGTAGTTTGCATGTACTCCTGCAGAATAGAAGTACACAAAGCACTGACATAAATATCGCATTTGCGATTTTATATTTTACACAGCACGACTTGAGTTCCACAGCGAACTCTTAAAGACTGTAGATTAACCAGGTACGGAAAAGTGTCCGAATTTATTCGCATAGAGCGAAAAAGGGAACAAAACAATTATCTCATCTTTCCGACTACAGATCTTGATGGTAGTATTCGCCTTACTCGATAAGAGGACGCTCTTTCTCAACTTTCCCGCAGAATAAGTGTAGTAGGTATTTATTTATCATAAGCATGTTTGTAGTAAATCTTACACAAAAGACACAACACTTGCAAGAAACAAAAGAAAGACAAAACGACAGGAGAAAGACCAAAGAAAGATGATCGTCTTATCCTATTTGAGTATTTCTCAACCAAAAACGATTTACAACAAATGCTAAAAAGCCGAAGGTAAATACTGCACGCGTTATTCTGCGGGAAGGTTGAGAAAGCGCGTCCTCTTACCGAGTAAGGCGAATGAAGGGGAATGCGTCAGTCTTTTTACAGAGCGAGTGCGCGACCTTCCGAGACGGGCAAGTACGACGACTCTTTCTAGGCCCTTTCACCCTCGTCCCAGATTGACCGCACATCCGACTAGACCAATAAAATTGCCAGAGACACAGAGAGACCGATTTCCAGATCAGAAACTTCTCTGCCGTCTTTTTGCGCAAAGAGGTTGCAAAATAAAATGGCCTACTTTAGGTGGTTATTGTAGAAGATGTAGGGTTGAAATGACAGGTGCAATGTTGTGGTTTACGGACGATTGAGTTTTTAGCGTAACTTCTACAGTATTCTACATACTTTTCCTGCTGAAACGAGACAACGTATGTAGGCCTATGTAGTATAATAGCAAGAGGGCAGAAAACACCAACAACTTGGCGCCTCAAAAGCTCACGAAAATCAGACAATGGACAGCAATGTTTTAACGGCAGATCGACTCGCTGGACAACAGAGGTTCAGACTCCAAGATACCATGCTTCAGAGCTCGTAGACAGAATGGCAAAGAGGAGGAGACAGCATTCTTTGAGGGAAAAGCGCTGCGCAAACACACTCTTAAACGCAGCTCTTGGTGACTGAAGCTGCCATGCAGCTTCAACGTATAGCGTAGTGCGGTGGTAGTAACAGGTCATCATTTCAAGTTGTCTAAGCAATCAAATGACCTCATAGAAAAGCGGAGCGCTCAACTTCTGAAGTGGTCTCTTGGGATGCGGTAGAGTAATCAAATTGTGAATCGACGAGCATTACCGATACACTGCTTTAGACATCCTGCTGAACTACACATACGTACCTGGAGGTTGTCCTGAGGTAGACCCAAGCCAAACCCAAGCCCAAGCCCAAGCCCAAACCTAAGCCTAAGCCAAAGCCTAAGCCTAAGCCTAAGCCTAAGCCTAAGCCTAAGCCTAAGCCTCATCCAAAGCCTAAGCTTAAGCCTAAGCCTAAGCCCTCGGCGTTCGGCCTCAGCTTACAGTAACATGCCTACCAGTCTACATAGCTTCAACCATTCCAAAATCAAGAACCCAAAAACGTTTATACTTTATAGGACTACGTCCAATTCTGACTCATTGTTCTGTGGCGTGTGGACGGTGTGACCAACCGCATCTGGTTCTGTTATGCTATGTCTGAGCCAAAGTGATAATCAGTGCCTGGTGCTTCTTGTCCACCCACCAATTGATATCAAATATTTTCCTTCTATTCTCACTTCTACGGCTGGTCCTCAAAGATAAGGCATACAGTATGTTGTAGTACTATCATCTCAAAGATTCCAAAAATATTTGCGACTTCGTTGAAAATCAATAATTCAGGTAAATTAGGTAGCAGCCCAGTAGCTTCTGCATTCGTTCGTAGCGAGGATTCAATACTCCAAAGTAAACAAAACCCTTTCTGTATACCCCACATACCTGCAACAAAATATTAGAAATAATGGTGACTGGAAGCTGCTAAATTAAGGATTGCGCCACAGGAACATAGCTTCTGTATTGACACAGCCGGTATGTACGTACGTACGAAAGGTCTGATCAGGTTTTGTGTCTTCACTAGCACTCCACACAAAACCAAGCGTGTGCTTGGCATTGTGCGCAGACCACACCTTCAGGAAAGGTGCCAGAAATATATATTCAGAAGCAGCAAGCGGCGCCTTAAATGTTTTGCAATAATTAAAGATATGCCATAAAAAATAATCCTGCAAACATGATCTCGAAAGGAAACAGAGAAGCTTGGGAGGATTCGAAAAAGTTCCGGTGCTTATGCGATCATTGCCATGTCAAGGTACCGTACGTAAGTAATGTCGGGTGCAAACAACACAGTATTTGGTGTAATTTCGCGGAAATTCGGATCAAGGGAAACCTTGGGCGACTCCCGCTCTTGTGTTCGTTTCGAACTTTTGATACTGTTCAGTTCAGTAGTACGTAGTACATAATGTAATAGTACGTAAACAGTGCATTTTACTCGGATATGGCAACCAGCCGAGTAAATTACTCGGTTTTAACTCTCAAATCGTTTACTCGAGTAATTTCACACTCGTACTTACTGGGTCGTGGTATCAAGCGGATGAACACCAGTGGTACGTACACCCTGTACTGTATAATTTAAAATTGTAGTTTGAATAATTGTAGTATGTATAAACTTGCACATTCTTTAATTTGTTTCTAAACTTCCATGGTTTCAAATTAAATACTTTTCTATTTTTAGACCGGAATCAAACTCATCGGCGTCCTGGAATCTTTTCTGTTAATCTGCAGCCTGGTGGCTCTGGTTCTATTCGCAGTTATCGGCGCCGAAAGCCTCAATCGCAATGAATACGGACGCAGTGATTACGGTACCTACTATGGACGTCGGGGTGGCAGCGACAGATTTAGTTACAGAGTCCGTTAGCCGAAAAGAAAAAGGAAAGGCTCATTTTGTTGTACACGACATATAAAAAAATCCTGTTGGGAGGTACCTATACCCTACGTAATTGGTGTAAAAATATAGCAAAAACGCAAAACGCAATCGCTCCAATATGGCACACCTTGTTTTGTGTCCGCTTTCGTTCGATTTTATTTACGAGTTGCGGTAACGCGACTGGGTTGGTCGATAGCGACCCCGCGGTATTTAGTGAAAGTTTGGATAGGTGTCTGCGGGATCGTCGACGTCATTTGTTGCCAATTCTTCTGTTCACTCGCTCCTTTTCCGCTCCCAGATGATTGAAACAAGGTCGACGACCCCGCAGCCACCGATCCCGCATACTTTTATTACGTACCTACAGTAAACACCGCGGGGTCACTATTGACCAACCCGATCGCGTTTCCGGAACTCGTCCATATCAATCAATTTTTTTCGTTCATGTTCAAAGGTCAATCAAATAGCCAAGCTCCGCCCATAAAAATAAAAGTTGACGACACCCGGTCCGGTGAGCTTTCCTTTTTTCCGCGGTTAACGGGCTTTACGACACCCGCAGTCGCACTTCCGCAGTTCGGGCGCGAAGGGAGAGGCACAGCGGGCGCAGTTTCATGAGTACGAGAACGGGGGTCCTGGTCTACACCGGCTTCAACCTCCTGGTCACAAGCATCGCAGTGGTGGGATTGTTCGCCGCCGCATCGCAAAAGAAGCCCACGTGGCTGCTGCCCTATCTGCTATTGATGGTAAGGTTGGTCACAGGGTAACCTGGGGAAAATAGGGCCATTCGTGGAAAGTACTGTAAAGTTTGGTGAATTACCCGATATCGAATGTAGCCCGAGCGAATGTTGGTCGACTTTGAATTTTAGTACACCGATATCCACCACGCAAATGCTTCAAAAAGCTGGTACGCTGGGAATAAGAAAGTTTGGTTGGTACATAATACCCCGATATTTCGTATAACCTGATATCGAGTATACCCCGAACAAATTTGTCGACTTTGTTTGAATAACTCGATCGGGTAATGCACGAAACTTTAGTAATAGAGCCTGGTGGCAAGGGATAGAAAGGAACATTGAGGAGAATTGATAACTAATAAATAAATAAAATAAAGCATTTTTAGGGCCTCAGGTTATGTGCGGTGGTAATCGGAATTATTCTGGTGATGGTCGGTATGTCAATTGTCAACGCCTTTGTCATCACTGGCCTAATTCTTTTGACCGTCCTTTTCCTCTGTTTGGCTCTCTTCGTTTGGTGGTACCTGGTCGTCTACAGATGTTACCAGTACTTTAAGCTGCTTCAAAGGCGACCGCAAGCGGGTAATTTTTTTTTACTTTTTGAACACCATGAAAACAAAAATTCTGTTGGAGCACGCTTTACAAAATGTATCCACTAAATGCAAAGCAGCATGGTGAAGGTTACTGTATTTTTTATGCCAATTTTTTTAGCATACACAGCAATGGGCAACGAATACAATGGCTAATGGATGCGGATTGTGTTGGGTTGGCTGAAAGATTGCCATGGTGTGGAAGTCGAGCAAATGGATTTCAGTACAGAACATACAGACTTTCATGTTGATGCTATTAGTATATGCGTTTAGAATGCTACAATTTTTAATATACAATAATTATTGTCCGTCTATACTATACATACGTAATGCTTTATTTTCCGTTATATTTTTTCCAATGTTTGCTTGTTGAACCTGAGTACGTACAGACTTCCGCATGAATGCATTATGTACTATATACTGTACAGTTTTGGTGCAAAAATTTTAGGGTTATGTAGTTACACTGCTATGTACTTACTGCATCACCTGTAGAAAGTACTTTTAATTTATTTATTGAGTATTGACAAGGAAAATATTGCAGGTCACGTGCAGAAATCCGAAATCGTCACAAAAATATGTTCACAGTGGCTGCGGCTGACCACATGTTTAGCAGCTACTGTACGTAGGTACGTATGTACGTAAGTACGTACGGTACTAGCTATTGTAGCCTGAAACACTTCCATTCTCAATCAACGAACCAGTTCGCGCATTGCGCACAGCGTTGGCGTGTTCACGCGTAATTAAGAATCAAAATAAAAAGTCAAACACTCTACAGCGCAAACTGTACGTACAATCGTACTTGCATCGCACGTGTGACTGTGTACATAGCATAGCACGCAAAAGGCTAAAGGATTCACAACAGCGCAAAAGCACGGCGAGGCATTATGCAGGTAACGCTTTCAAAATTAATGTGATCCCAAATGTGTCAACTGGCACTGGGATGTTCGTAATGTGACCAGAAACAGTTCAGTTTGAGTGTCTGAATAAACTGTACACGGACGGACAACTGTTTTACCGGAAAATGGACAGTGAAAAGGAACAAAAAGAAATTGTCGAGAAGAGGCATAGCAGAGATGCGGTTACTGATTGCAGATATTTTCAGAACGCGGCTGAAATTAGAGTGATAAGTAATATATAAAGTAATAAAAATAATAAATAAAATAATTAGTTGATGTTGAATATTTTTGGTTCACACAATGGTGTTTTGTAATTTAGTTTATGGTCTGAAAGATGTCTTTGACAAAAAAATTGGTAAGGATAATTCGAATCACGGCTTATTATTGCACAATAGGATTTTGAATTATGTACTGTAGATGTTCGCACTTTATTTTTTTTTAGAAAAACCCAAACCTGTCTACGTTGTTTTTGGTGTTGGAACAAGCCAATATCAAACTTCCACCGTGTCATCTTATGAACCGAAATGGGTTGAATCGCAAACTTTGTAAGTCGTTTGGTAAGTTTTTTATTTTCCACTTACATACAACTATGTACAATAAATAATTATTTTTCTTTGCAGCGCTGTTTCAAGTGAAAAAATTCCTCTTCGCTTTTTTCTCAAGAAGGCAAAAGTTTCCAGAGGCGAAGCTGACAGATACTGGGGCAAAATTACCATTCCCGTTGAAACATTACCTGAGGAAAGTGATTCGAGAGAAAAGTTCGCAAAATGGGAACCGTACGACGTTGGCCTAGAGTACTCCACCGTAAAGGGTTATCTACGCTATGAGAGCCATATCACCAGATATCGCGAGAGAAGCCAGTACGCGCTTTGGGATGGAATAAAAGAAGCTGGGCCCAGACTGACAGATACAATTTGGAATTGGCCATGGCATCGTAAGTCGGGAGCAGTCCTGGATAAATACAGTGCTGTAAACGTAAACCTTCGTGTATAAACCCGTTGAACATAATCCACTATTTTGTTGGCTATCGATTTTTACCTACCAACTATGTACTTTGTACCTCGCATTATTGTTCTTTCAGGGTTTGCTTCCTGTACATGCTGCAACTGCAAGCGAGCCGATGCGATTCAACCCACAGACACAGCATCCGTCCAAAATGGTACCAAAACTGTACTGGAGGGCCTATTAGACAGAGCCATGCACCCCGACAGTTACCATCACCCGGCTGGTTCAGATATGTCCAGAGTATTCCCGATGTTGTCAAAAAGCGCTGTACGCAAACACAAAGTTTCCTTCGCGTTGGACAAGCATAAGCATGAATTCGTTGAAACAAAACTGACCATGAGATCGACGCCAATCCTGCACAGACACATTTCCTTCTCTGAGGACAATCTGGCGGCAAAAACTGACGCCCTCTGCAGCAAAGAGAAGGACAAGCGCAAAAAGAGCACCCATCTCTACGGCGACTTCAATGTGACGCCAAGGGGCTTAGAAAAGGGCAAGGTAAAGGGTTATTTTTGTTTGTTTAACAAGCTCTATGAAAGCGAGGAAGATTTTTTGGTGTTTTGGCTGTATTTAGAAACCGTCAAGTTGCCCAGAAATCAGCAAGATACCGAAAAGTATGACCAAGCAATCTGTATACCTGAGGGCGCGTCAGCAGAGCGAAATCTACGAAGCGATTGCGAAGGGGAAGCGCGCAAGGTATAGGGTTATTGCAACTACTTTCCTACGCCTACTAATGTAAGTCTGCTAAGTCTAAGCCTATGTCCATTGCTAAGCCTAAGCCTAGGTACCCTAATGTCCATTGCTAAGCCTAAGCCTATATCCATTGTTTAGCCTAAGCCTATGCCCATCACTAAGCCTCAGCCTAAGCCTATGTCCATTGCTAAGCCTAAGCCCATGCCCGCCTAAGCATATGTCCATTGCTAAGCCTAAGCCTATGTCCATCGCTAAGCCCAAGCCTATGTCCAGCCTAAGCCTATGTCCATTGCTAACTGTAAGTCTAAGCCTATGCCCATTGCTAAGCCTAAGCCTTTGCCTATGTTCATTGCTAAGCCTAAGCCTATGTCCATTGCTAAGCCTAAGTCTAAGACTATGCTCATTACTAAGCCTAAGCCTATGTCCATTGCTAAGCCCAAGCCTATGTCCATTGCTAAGCCTAAGCCTATGTCCATTGCTAAGTCTAAGCCAATGTCCATTGCTAAGCCTAAGTCTAAGCCTATGTCCATTGCTAAGCCTAAGCCTATGTCCATTGCTATGCCTAAATCTAAGCCTATGCCTATTGCTAAGCCTAAGCCTAAGCCTATGTTCATTGCTAAGCCTAAGCCTTTGTCCATTGCTATGCCTAAGTCTAAGCCTTTGCCCATTGCTAAGCCTAAGCCTAAGCCTATGTTCATTGCTAAGCCTAAGCCTATGTCCATTGCTAAGCCTAAGTCTAAGACTATGCTTATTGCTAAGCCTAAGCCTATGTCCATTGCTAAGCCTAAGCCTATGTCCATTGCTAAGCCTAAGCCTAGGTATGTCCATTGCTAAGCCTAAGCCTACGTCCACTGCTTAGACTAAGCCTATGCCCATCACTAAGCCTAAGTCTAAGCCTACTGTATGTTCATTGCTAAGCCTAAGCCTATGTTCATTGCTAAGCCTAAAGCCTACTGTATGTCCATTGCTAAGCCTAAGTCTGTGTCTTTTGCTAAGCCTAAGCCTAAGGCTATGTCCCTGCTAAGCCTAGGCCTCTGTCCGTTGCTAAGCCTTTAGCCTACCGCACCCCAACCTGCAACCTTCGCAAATTTGTTTCCATTCCAGCTGTGAAATGAAACGCAACACGCCTTGCATCCTTAGTGTTGAGCCAGCGGAGGGTTCCGTGTGGGGCGGTACCCATCTGTGCATCAGGGGCCACTTCCTGGGGTTGGACGCGTCGGATATCGTCGGGTTGTACATTGCGGGGTCCAGCTGCCTCTCCACCCTGGAATACGAGTCGCCGCAGCTCATCTACTGCACCACAAAGCCCTGGAGAGCGTGCAATGGATACGTAGAGGTTTGCTCACTTGTCCTCTTTATTTATGGCCTATTCACATTAGAACGTGCGCCGTCCACCTGCTCCCTATTTTATGCCGCATTCACCAGGCCTTCGTGCATACATACGTACATCCGTAATCCCGTAACGTCCCCGTCCTTGTACGTATATACGTACCTACTACATATTGTACTTACATATCTACAGGACAGGAGTACAGGAGTCATGGCCCCGCAAACGACCACGTATTAGTCCTGCGTACTGTATTGATTGATACCTTATTGATATGTACCTTACGGATGTATGGAATATGGATTTACGGACCTACAGCCAACATCTTTTCTCCAGGTCGTAACATGCAGCGGAGGTCGATCGAGCCACCACGTGCGCTTCACCTTTCTGCCCGAATCCTCAGCAGCTGAGAAAGTGAGGTGGACGTTGCGAGAGGAGAAGGAGGAGGAGGAGGACGCAGGAGGAGAGGAGGGCGACGACGAAACCTCACTCACCACCGGCTCGAATTCTCTGGAAAACGGCGGCGGCAGTTCGCTCAACGAACCACCCGTCACGCACCGGCAGCGACAGACTGAGCTTCAGTAAGGGATCATATAATTACATCACTGGCTGATGGCTGCTGGCAAGGGGTTCCTCCTCCCCGCACCGTCTCCACAAACTACATCACTTTTCATAAAGCAGCACTGAACCCCCTCCGTCGCCTTGACATCATTTTTCGGCAGTCGGAGCGGAGGGGGACCCCCTCCCCCAAGCGGCGATGTAATATGTAAATGATCCCTAAGGGAAGAAACAATCAAGGGGCATTTAGGTTTACTCGTTAACGTAAGACAACAGATATGCACATATTTATTTTTAATTTCGTTATTTATTTATTTATATATTTTTTGCGGTGTCACACAGGGTTAATCCGACCGGTTTAATTGGTGGGGTAAATCCGTTCACCCACAACGAAAGAACTAGTATGTAGGGTACATTGGTGAGCATGGCCGGGTTTACCCCCAAGCCTTAGTACCTAACTTTGATTATTTATTTATTTAATTATTTATTTATATATATATTTATTTATTTATTTACTTATTTATTTATTTATTTATTTATTTATTTATTTATTTATTTATTTATTTATTTATTTATTTACTTATTTAGCCTATTTATTCATTTATTTATTTATTTATTTATTTATTTGTGCCTGTTTTTAGACGTGATTTTCGGATGTTCACCTGTGTGGACGAAGGCACCCAAACGTGCGAATCTGTCTTCGAAGTCACGCGACCGCAAGATCGCAAACCACTGGTGAAAATGGGATCTCTCTCGGCGGAAACGAAACAGCTCATTGGTTAGCCTACATGCTCCTTACTGTACGTACATATGTACAGTCCATAGCTAAGCCTAAGCCTAAGCCTGCCTAATGATTAATGATTAATGATTAATGATTAATGATTAAATGCAGTATGCGGTGCAAGTAATGCATAGCACTGTGGTGCGATTATATAAAACACTTAGTACGTACAGTCAGTCATGCTATGTAGGTACACATGTACATAGTTCTAATTTCCTAAAAAGAATATGATTTCAGAAGAAAATCGATCGCTTCGAGATACGGTGGATCATTTGTACATGGAAATTGCAAGTAAGGATATTCTGCCGCAAGCTTTCTGAATGAAACCTAGGGATAATTTTTATACCATACAGAACCGTAAAAAAAGCATAAAAAGTAAAATGTTTTGCAAACAGCGATAATACCGTGCTGTAAAAACGTAAAACATAAAATAAATACTACATTTTTTTCCAGAAATGAAGGCTACCAACGCAGATTTGCAGCAATACGTGGACGATTTGGTGGCTCAAGTTCTACAGGAAGCCCCCGACGCTCTCTGTGCACAATATCACGTCACGGGTCGCGACACCAAGACCACAACAACCGGAGGAAAGAAGAGCAAATCCTCATCCAAAGGCAGCCACCTAGATGAAGAAGATGATGACGTTTGAATTACGCGAAAAACGACGAAATTTAAACAGTTATTTATTTTATTAACTTGTAATTTTATTTATTATATACACTAGCCTTGCAGTGCGTGTATAGTATTTTGCGGTGCAATAATGGCGTATTGTGCGCAGCGCACATAAATATGAAAACAAGCATTGATATGCGATCTGCTGTTGACTATGACCGACCAGCTACGTATTGTATTGAAGAGGATGCGAACGTAAAATTTACGCATTTTCTGCTTTTCCAACCAAAAATGTTCATGACAATAGGTAAATCAAAACAAGACAGGAAGCAAATATTCCCAATGCCCCATCTGTAGCAATAACACTACTGGATTATCCAGTAGTTCCAGTTATGTAGCTATGTATAGTTCGTTCGGCGTACAACACTTTTATGTGTTAGATAGCGTACCGTTTTGAGTTTAGCCTTTGAAATTTTGTTGGTTATTTCACACTAAATTTTTCGTACAGTAGCTCGATATGCAGCTTGATCAAAGTGCAAGTACAAGGGCGAAAAGAAAGCACGGTGAAGCGGCAGTTGTTTCCTTTGACGTGATTGAAGATGCGGCTTCCACCATCGACTGCAATGAAGATGAACCAATACCGAGCGAAATTCGAGTTTTCAGTAAGACAATACCGTATTTACCGGTGCATAGCCCCATATGCAAAAATTGAGAGGTCCCATATGGGGGTATGCAGAGGGGGGGGGGGTTATGCATGGGGTATTTTTTATGTTTTTTGAGAGGTGCGCAGAGCATATTTTTTAGGTCAAAAGCACGTTTTTTATGGCATAATTGAGGTCAAGACAGGGTTCTTCTGGTAAATACGCCCAAGCAGGCATATAGTCATTTTAGCTTGGTGTGGGAGTAGCTATGGGTACTATGACCAGCTTGCA